>PVKE010003416.1:5291-18503 GCA_004027555.1 Craseonycteris thonglongyai | reverse complement strand
TTTAAAAAATGGTTTATTTTGTTCAAAATTACTCTGTCAGAAGAGTCTCATATGATAAACTAAATGAAGCTTCCCAAATTAAGTTCTGTCTTAAAATAAAAATTCAGTGTGTACATGAAAATAATTCCTAGAATATAGCATTCTCTTCCAACTTTACCAGTACCATTTGTCTCATGAATTTTGGAGAAATTAACACTTGAGTTTTTAAGTTTCCACAAATAATAAGAACAACCTTTTGTTGAACATCTATATTCTAAGCATTTTTATACCTATTTTATTATTTAGTTTTAATTCACTTTCTAATTGAATACATACTGAATACCAGGCACTGTTGTAGATATTGGGGATACAGAGAACAAAAACAGATAAAGCCTCTGGCTTCGTGGAGTTTATATACTAGGTTAGGGCAGGAGACCAACAATAAAATAAGTAAATTATTAAGGATATAAAGAAAGAGAAACAGAACGGTGGTAAGAAATATTGGCGAGGAGGGTTTTATATATTTACAGTTTGGTGGGGAGTTAATGGGACTTTTGAGCATAGATCTATCTTAATGATGGCAGTGAGGGAGCACACCATGGGGCTGTCTGATGGAATAGCAAGTATAAAGTTCCAGAGACAGGAGCATGCTTGGGGGTGTTCCAGGAATGGCAAACAGATCCATGTAGGGGAAGTGAAAGCAAACAAGTGGGGAAAACTGTCTAGGGAGGATTTTAAGGCCACAGCAAATCTGCATTTCTTGTGAGTGAGAAGAGAAGTTAAGGTATGAAAAGGTTTTGAGCTAACCCAATCTTTAACCTTTAAAAGAGATTATTCTGGCTCTTTGTGGAGTCAAGAATGTCAGCCAAGACATCAGTTAAAAGACTATCGCACTCATCCAGAGGAGAGATCATATTGTTTAGACAAGGGTGATAGAGGCGAATTTGATTTGAACTGGTTGAGTTTTGAATATACATATCCTGAAAATAGAGCTGAAGATTTGCTGTTGATTGGGTGTGAAATGTGAGAAAAACAGTTAATGATGACTCAACTTTTGAATCCAAGCAATGAGAAGAATGGGATTGCCATTTAATACAGTATGCCATTAGGAATACTGTAAGAGGACTATATTTAGGGAGAGTCGGGAGTTCATGCTAAATCTGAAAAGCTGTTGAGACTTTCATGAAGAGATGTTAAGTAAACATTTGACTTCTGGCATTTAGAAGAGAGAGCTGAATAGAACATTAAAAAACATTTGAATGTTTTTGGCATATTGGTGATATTAAATGCCATGAGACTAAATGAGGTCACCTGGGGAATGATAGTAGATAGAGAAGGAGATTGAGGATTGATTTGGGCATACCAGGGTTATACAAATGGAGAGCCTGGGACATATGGAAGAACCAGCAAGGAGTCTGAAAGTGAATGGGCCGTCTAGGTCAGAAGATAATCAAGATAGAGTGGTTACCCAGAGCCAGGCAAAGATGGTGTTTTAAAAAGGAAGAAGTAATCATTTGTGTCTAATAAATGCTTCTGATAGTTTTCAACAGGATAGGCATTGAAATTTACCATTGGGTTTCCCAGCAAGGAGATTATTTGTAACCATGACCACTGCTGTTTTCATTGGCACTTGTGGGGTTGGCTTTCTGCTTCAAGAAAACAGGAACAGCTCTATATCCCTACAGTAGGTAGTAGAATGTTAATGTGAGGAAACTCAAGGTTATAGAGGCCACATAGCTCAGAAATGACAAAGGTGGAATTTCAGTTCGGGTCCATTTGGCTATAAAATCTATGACCTGTTTACAGACTTTAAACTTACATATATAAGTTAAATATATTTATTTTATTTTTCCTTTAAGTTCATATCTGTGTTGTACAAAATCACAAGTCTTCCAGTCCAAGAAGAAGAAATTTAATGATGTGTTTTGAGGAAGTAGAATGCTCTTGAACAAAATTTAGATCCAGAGAAAGATTCCTGCGAAACTGAACCTCATCTTCATGTAAGGATATCAAGAGGAGTTGAGTTTAGAAAGCTATGACTTGTCTTGCTGTTAAGTGTTAATGGCAGCATACTCTCTTGTTTTCTTCCTAAGCCTATGGCCATTTCTTTTGTTTCCATTTGAGCTTTCTTATTTTACCACCTCTTAATGTTGGTATCTGTATGGTCCTGTCCTCCCCCCTTTCTCTTCTCACATGGTGGGGCCATCTCACCCACTCTATGGTTTCAAGTAACACTTATATGCTCTTGACTTCCAAATCTTGATCTTTAGCTCAAATCACTCTTCTCACCTTCAGTAACATATAGCTACCTCTGTCCTGGACATTCCCACTTACATGACTCAGAGACACCGTAAACTAAATCTCTCTTTCCTTCTCTTCTTTCCCACACTCCTAAAGCCTTCCTCTTCCTTTGGGGTTACCTGTTTCCATCAGTTATACTTAGGTTGGAAACTTGGCAGTCATCATTGAATTCTTTCTCACCTTGCACATCAAATTAATCACAAAGTCCTTTCAATTCTAAAAATCTGTCTTATCTTCTCTACTTTTCTCCATTTTCTACTAGCATTTGCATTTCTCAGGCCTACACCATTTCTGTCCTGTATTTCAACCACAGCTTCCTACTTGGTCCCACTGCTCTAATCTGTTCCACACTATAGCCAGAGAGTTCTGTGTAATTTGCAAGACTAGTCTTGGCACACCCCTCTTTGCTTTTTTTTTTTTTTTTTTAAATATATATTTTAATTCATTTATTTATTTTTGACAGAGAGAGAGAGAGAGAGAGAGATACAGAGACAGAGAGAGAACTGAACTGGGGGAGCTCCCAATTCAGCATATGGTTCTGCACGGGCCGGAGCCGGGATTCAATCCCGGGTCCCTGGTGCTGCAAAGTGAGCACTTAACCCACTGAGCCATCCCGGCTTCCCCCCTTCTTTGCTTTTCAGTGTTTGCCTCTTGCTTTTAGAATACAATCTAAACACGATCTACATGTGCCTGAGTGATCCAACCCCTGTTTACCACTCCTAACTTTCTCATCAAGTACCCCCCTAAGCCTACAAGCATATTAAACTTCTTTTTGTTTCTTTAGCCCTCTGTGTCTCTCTTAATAATGAGCCTTTGATTAAGTGACATAAGGTCCTGTCTTAGGCAGATCCACATTTTTTCTTTACTCTCCAACTCTGGTTTGCCTCCTTCATACCCATTCTTCTAGGAGTCTTTTTGCCCCCTTATAGTGAATTAAACATCCTTCCTCTATTTTTTAACAATCCTTCACACTCACTGTAAGATTATTATTTCACTGTATTTAAACTGCCTGTTTTCTGCTCTGTGCTTCCATTTTTTATTGATGAATTTCTTAGCTCTTGACATGTTGTAAGCATGAAATGAGTGTTTGTATAATCAATTTATTTATTTAGATGATAAACCACAGTCTGGTGTTGTCAATATGTAAATTATTGAAATAGATAGATGAAATGATGTTTAAAATGCAAATCTCACGTTTCACTAACCTCACTTAGAAACCTGTAAGACTTTCCCATCGGGCTATATCATGATTGCATTTCATAAAACTGCTGATGGGTTTGGCCTTTACTGTCCTTTTCAGTCCCTGCTGTTTCTGTTTTTAGAGTCCTTTTTACTCTGCCACCATTATATTTTATTCCCTTTTGTAATTATATGTTTGAGTGACGATTCAGTGTTTGATCAAATTCTTTGAGCTGCTTTTATAACTAGCACTTAGCACAGAGCCCAGGATGGAGTAGGTTACTCAATAAATATTTCTTAAGAGACTGAGTGAATGATTAAAAGTAAATTGTAATATGTTTAGGTTGTTAGAAAAAGTAAGGTGGATATTTGAACTTGAAGTTTTGATATCTTATTCCAGGGTATTTAAAATTTTAATGCAATGGATTGCATCCCGTTTATCACTGAGGTGCTTCTTTAAATATAAAACCTATTCTGGTTGCTCCATATCCTCCTTAACAAATTCCTCCAGAACCTAGGAACTTAAGACAACCATTTTATTTTGATCATGACTCGTGGGTCAGGAATTTGGGAAGGGCTCAGCTGGTCCGTTCACACTTGGGGTTTCTCGTGGGGTTGTAGTCAGATGTCAGCTTACTCACTTGGCAGGTGATGCTGGTTGTCAGGAGGGTCATCTGCTGCTCTCTACAGAAGTGCCTACACGTGGGCTGGCCAGCATGCTGGTCTTAGGACTTCTTACGTGAAGGCTGGCTTTCTCTAGGGCCAGTGTCTCAACAGTCCCAGATAGAAGCTGCATAATCTTTTCTGCCTTAAACTTTGGAAATCACTCAGCATCATTTGGGCAAAGCAGTCACCATTCTGCCTAGATTCAAGGGAAAGTGCTTTGACGTAAACCCTTTTTTTTTTTTTTGTGACTGTGTCGAAGAATTGGGTGCCATCTTCTTAAACTACTGCTACGTCACACAGAAAGCGGGAATTGTGTGAATTTAGGAAATAAAGCTTTTGAGCCTCATTTTCAATTTGTTTCTTAAAATATATTTCATGTCTTGTCAGTCATATAATGAAATATTTTCAACTCATTATTTTGATAGGTGCCCTTTAGTATTGTATTTTTTGTGCATTATCCTTGAAAATTTAATAGTAAAGCTTTACTTAATTTTAAGCAAAGCTTACATAAAAGTCATTCTCTTTTAAAATGAAATATTTTAGACCATTTCATTGTTACTGAGATATCTCAAGATTAGGATCAGCTTCTAATTATTCTGAATAGTAACACCACTTAAAATTATGCTTATATAATTTCTTTTCCATGTTGTCAAAATTTTAGCTTCAATAATGGTTAAAGTATTATTAGTAGAAGTTGCGTATCTTTCTGAATAAAAACAAATAATGTGACACATTTTTTGTAGCCCCAGCCTATTCTATACAGAAGTAATGTATCTAATGACACTTGAGTTAATCTTTGTTTAGTTGGCCCACTGTTGGATTTTTAAGTTTATGGCAGTCTAGCTTGATTAGGTGATTTTATCATTTGATTAGTGTCTTCCTGAATAGGTGATCCTTTAGATGTCCAGAAGCATAACTGTTTAAATTTCTTGGCTGAAGATCTGTGCACCCTGAAACAGAGTGGGTGTCTCTCTTTTGTGACATGCTCCTCCCCCTTCCTGGGCTCAGGTAACCAAATTTCAGACTTTTTCACTCAAGTGAATGACTAATCCTTTTTTAAATCTCCCTAAGCTATTTACCTCAATAATATTCTCTACTGCAAGATTCAGAGGCTAATTATAGGCTACCTGCAAATTACTTCCTTCTTTGTGGTGTTGATTCTTGCCTTATTTCCTCACATGATTTTTGGCCATACTCAGTGTTCCTGAAGCTCATTAGCTCTGACTTGTATGTGACAAGTTAAATCACTACAGCTTTTTCCTCTGGTTGCTTAACAACTTAAGACAGCAGATAAAATAAAACAATTGCTCACAGTATTTCACTAGAATTTTGTTTCCTTTGATAGTGCCATTTTCTCTTAATGTTTAGAGTTTAGTTTACTCTTAGATTCTGTCTAAGTACAGTTACTGGGTGAAATCAGAAGTGACTTTGATATGGCCTGATCTTAGTGCACCTTTATTATATGAACATAGGACCTCGGTGGGGAAAATTAATTTCTTTCAGTAGTTCTGTAGAGAATAGATTTTTATTCTCCTGCCACAGTTGCCCTTGGTGGGAAGTAATAGGTGCATTCCCAAGACTTCTCAAGTAATCCTACTTTAACCAGTCTTACCATCAACTCAGTGTTGTTTTTTTTTATGTTACCATTTTTCCTCAAGATTGTGAAAGAAACCTTTTGAAACTAATAGGTTCCTAAAAATAAATATTCTGTATGTCTAATGTGTTGGTGCTTTATGTTAAAAGTGTGTGTGTGTGTGTTGGCCTCAAGTTATTTGTATGTTACAAGAGGATTATTTACTGGTCCTTATTTATAAAAATATAGTCATTTCCAGATAAATTCATGGATTTCAGATGTAGTTTGACTCAATGAAAAATTGATATTTATTTTTTACTTTTTGTTGTTGTTTATACATTATTTTATGAGTCACTAAGGTTTAACCTTAAGATGAAGGGAGAGCTTAGGAGGAATGCTTGGACAGAATAAATTTGAAATCATAGTAATTTTTCTCAATACTTTAAATTTTTTTTAGTTTCCATAATTTTTGAAAAATACGTTTGTTCAGAATACTTTTCTCTAAACATCTCTAAAAAAAATTTTCAACTTAGAAACAGTTTTTATCATGTTAAAAATCACCCAAATGAATTACTTCAGAGAGTTTTTAAACCATTTGTTTATAAATTTAACACATTCTGTTTTGCTATGAGAAGAGTCGTTGGTTGACGTTTGGGAAGTTGTAGATTTACTAGCACAATGTCATCAACAGCCTTTGAATAACTAATAGATGGACACAAAAGTCTTACTGATTTAGTAAACATAGGCAATAATATGTTTTAATGCGTTTTTGTATCTCTGTCCATGTAAGGTGTTTATTTTGTTTTTTTTTTATGATGGTCATTAATATATCAAAATTAATTGAACACAGACTGTAGAGTCACAGTATCACTAAATGCTGAAGGAAGATTTTTAAAAATAAGGAAGCCTGTTCTAACACAGTGCTATCACAATTATTAATAATTTTATTAAGATATTAAGATGTTTTATGTCATTAATTAATAAAACGTAATTTAAATCAAGATGCTAAAAAAGTCAGTGGAACTTTTGGATTGGTCTGTTCTAATACCCTTTTGACTTGTACAATCTAGATGGACAAAACCCTGTTGGTTTGCTCAGGATGCTAATGAGATCATGGTTGGCAGTCAGTCTCCTCATAGGCTGGTTAATGAGAATCTGATCTGTGGCCATAAACTACCCTTAACTCTGCAGTCATAGCTGAGAAAAGATGGAAGAATTACTACTAATCCCATTACCACTTATGAAAAAACAAAATGAAGCACATGTTCCAATAGATAATTAATTGAGTTGCAGGTACTTTTACGTAGAGCAATCTTTTCCCAGTGGCCAACACTTTTTTTCACTTTGGTCAAGCTATAGAATATTTGTTATCTAATTAGTACAGTAACTCCTCACTTAACAGTCATTAATAGGTCTGCCACTTCAAGGGAAGAACTTATAACAAAACCAATTTTACCATAGGTTAATTGATACAAAAGAAAGTTCCTGTAGTACCTTATCAGTGTTATAATGAAATGCTGCTGAGCTAAACAAAAGGACATGTTCAAAGACCTTCTGTATTCAACTGGTTTAAGGGAATCAAAGGGGAAGGGGAGCTAGAGTATTCTTATTCTATTATAAACATTTACTGATCTCAGAATATTTGCTTAGCACTGTGCTAATCACTGTGAGAAAGAGAATGTAACCCATGATCCATCCTTTTAGCAAATTTAGCAACACGGTAGGTGAAAATCAAGCTTTCTAGGCAAGGATTAAAGAATGTTTATGATTAAATTGGGTGAAGTGATTATAGGAAGAAAAAGCTGTGTTTATGGGAGTGGAAAAATTTGAAACTTGGTTATTGTCTAAAAGGATGGTGGTTGATGCACAGGGAGTTGGGAGTTTTCAGTGAGATGGAATGAGCAAGCACACATACACACTCAAAAACCCACTTGTGGGGATGCCCGGATAGCTCAGCAGAATCAGCACTTTCTTTGCAACTGTGAGGTCTGGGAATCGAATCCCAGCCCATGCAAAGCCATATACCGAACTATGGCTCACCTGGTAACTGCTGTGTTGGCAGTGAAGGTTCTTGCATCCCATGTGGGAGGTCCCCAGTTCAGTTCCCACCCTGTGTGGCCCCACATCTACCTGTGTGTAATGAAACTATGTCACAACTAATGATGTACAACTATGGAGACTGCTCTGGACCTTCTCCCTTCTCTCTCTCAAACAATAAAATAAATATTTAAAAAAAAACAACAAACAACACTTTTGGAAATAAAGTGAGAGGCTGTGCAGGTGACAATGACTTGACAGGCTCAGATGGACAATATGGAAATAAGGTGGAGAGGTAAGAGCTGAATGGAGAATAGTAGCAGAATAAAGACTTTAGCACAGAACAGGACACCTCAGGCAGAAGGACAGGCCCTCTGTAGAGTCGTGACCACAGGTATGCTATGTTTCAAGAACGGTGCTGAGGAGAGTGCAGTCAGAGGTGGCTCACAGAGGTAAATGTGGGCCGGATCATAGAGAGCTGTGTTGCCTGCCCCATTTATTCCAAATGAGATGGGAAGTCATTGGAAAATATAGTAGATTTGTAAAATGATAGTTAATACATTAAAAAGATTCTGGCTTCTGTAGAAGCAGAAAAATGGGTTAGGAGGCAAAGTACAGGTATTCCTACATGTGGAATGAATCTATGTCACAACTAGTAATGTATCCCTCCAACCCGCTACCCTCCTGTTTGAAAGTTTGTGTTATGCCACTTCACTTTCACAAAGACCTGCATTGGTACCTGTTTTTGCAAACCGAAAGGAATCATAAGAGGATTTTTGCTTTTAAGAAAAAAAGGCAAAAGAAAAAATGCCATTCAGTTTGGTTTTGCAGCAAGCTGTTACAGAGGAAGCAGCACCCCCGCAGTGGAGGTGGCCCCATCAAACTCCTTCCATGTGAACCATTTTCAGTGTCTCTGTATCTAGTCACCATATCCTTGAACTGTGTCTGTGAGCATCTGTGCTTTCTCTTGATAATTTTTGTGCATCCCTTAGCAAGATGTGTCCTAAGGTAATTACTTCTTCTTTGCACGCCATTTCAGTTTATGAAGGATTTCATAGGAACTCTATTTTCAGATAGTGGGGAAACTAGTAGAACTCAACAAAGATGACCATGGTTTGCACTCCTAGTGTGCAAATACTGTAGATGATTCTATCTTCTGTCTTATCACTTACTGGGGTTTTGGTTTTAAAAGGTGTTGGAAGGCATTGTTTTTGGTGTAACAGAATGTTATCCCAGTCCTTACAACCTCTCCCATTCAGAAGCCCCAAGCTGTATTTAAGCTTGTGGCCCTTGGACTGCATGGGGCCTAGGACAGCTTTGAATGCAGCCCAATACAAATTCGTAAACGATTTTTTTTTTTTAAGATGCATTTATTGTTTTTTGACAGGGAGAGAGAGATACAGTCAGAGACAGAGGGAAGGGGAAGGGCCCAGAAGAGTCTCCATAGTTGCACATCATTGGTTTTTCCACATAGTTTCATTCCACAGGTGGGCGGGGCTGCACCTGGGCCGGGGCAGGAACTGGGCCCGGGTTTTGCCCCTGGGGGCACTCCCCAGCACAGCACATGCGCCCACACGGGCCGGGGTTGGGATTCGATCCTTGGTCCTCGGGGCTGCAAAGTGAGCACCTAAACCATTGAGCCATCCCGGCATCCCTGGTAAACGATTTTAAAATGAGATATTTTTGCGATTTTGTGTGTGTGTGTTTTGTTTTTTTGTTTTTTTAGTTCATCAATTATTGTTAGTGGTAGTATATTTTCTGTGTGGCCCAAGACAATAATTCTTCCGTGTGGGCCAGGTAAAGCCAAAAGTTAAGTACCACTGTGTATAACATCATGCCCCAACTGCAGCCTTTATCTTTCAAGCAGCGTTGATAGGATTAACCCCTGTTCAACTTGATTCCCTCTCACAGTTTACCTGTTGGGGATAGTGGTTTTTTGTTTGTTTTGTTTTGTTTTGTTTTGTTTTGTTTTTAACTGTTTAGTTCCAAAAACACCTTGCAAAAAGTCACTGAGCATAAAATATAATGTCTTTTGGATAAGTGCCCATAGTTGTTATTCTGATTGTCAGAATCAGTTTATCAAAGAAATTGAGCTATTCTCTGCTGCCTAATTTTGTGAAATTTGATGGTTTTAAGTTTTTGCTCAGTTTTTATGCTCAACCATTGGCTTATTTAAAACAAATAGGAACTCCCACCCTTCCCTTCTCACAGATAACAGAGGTCTTACTGGTCAACCTTCAGCTCTGATCGGAAGTTACTAGAATTTTTGGTAATTCTACGTAGTCTTGTCCTTTTTAAAATTGCTTTTGGATCACTGTAGCCTTCTTCCTCTGTTAATCTCTATCTATTTACACATATTTATCTCCTACTCCTAGGTCTTGTTTTTGTAACAGTGTTCTCTTTTGGTGTAAGTTCCACTTCCCGTACCTTTAATGGGAAAGGCCCTGAGGTCATGGCTGAATCATACAAGAGCTGTTTTATTTTGACATTGGCTGTCCTTTTCTTTGTTTTTAGTAAGAGAACACTGATAAAATAACTACTGCTTCAACAAAACTTTGCTTTGTGGATTTTATGCCAGTTAACTGAGTTCCCTGTCCGCCATTCTTCCATTTGTTTAATTCAGAGTCCTGAAGTGTTTCCTCTCATTATGTTCTATTGAGAATAAAACTAGTAATATTTCTTTTGGAGGTAATAAAATATCAGATTTTTTTTTAAATGTGTGAGAAAACCATAAGTATATATTATTAAAATAGATTTGTCTCACCATGCAACATTTACCACTGGATAAAAACAAATTAAGGAACAATAGTGTTTATTATATTTTTCAAATTAATGTGAGCAATCATAGATACTGGGCAGTATCTAGGAATACTTTAATCTTTATAAAATAATTTGAGAAAAATTAAAGTAATTTAAAGATTGGATATTATATTTTATATTCAGAACATTTATTAAGTTTACAATATCTCATTTCAGTTCTTGGCAAGGAATTTAACTCTTTTTTCTGCTTATATTAATCTTCCTGTCAACAACAACTCATTTCAGAATGAATTCATTACTTTTTTTCTATAAGTATAAATGGGATTTAACTTTTAGATCTCAACACTAACGTTTTACCTCAGAAGTAACCTATTTTATTGAAAAATAAAAGGTGGTTCATAAGGTAATATAGTTTTTCAATGTTTTCCTCACTATGTGGATATTTTGACATTTTGTGTAGCAAAAATGTGGTTGATGCCTCATAAAAATTCCATACTCGAACTACTATGCCCAACCACCAGAAAGTATTTCTATGTTGCATTTTGTATAAATAACACATTTTATATAATTTGTAGCTTTAGTCATCTTGTAGACTGCCATTAATAATATTCTTACATATGATGCCATGATAGATTCTACCTGACAACAAATTAAACAATGTTTTACCTACATACCTAACTTCTAGACGTTGTATATATATTTTTCTTTTTAAAGATTTATTTTATTGTTGTTGTTTTTGTTTTTTGTCACAGAGAGACAGAGACAGAGAGAAGGGGGAGGGCCCAGAGCAGTCTCCATAGTTGACAGCATTAGTTTTCCATATAGTTTCACTCCACAGGTGGGCACAGGGCTGCGCAGGGCAGGAACTGGGCCGGGAGCCTCCCACATAGGCCCTGGCAAGAACTGAACTGGGAGCACACTCCTGCTCAGCTTATGGGTCTGCCTGGGCCGGGCCCAGGATTTGATCCTTGGACCCAGGGGCTGCAAAGCGAGCTCTTAACCCGCTGAGCCATCCCAGCTTCCCCTATATTTTTCTATATTATATGTGAACACTTGTTCCTCAATTCACCTTAATAAATTTATAAAGAAAAAAATGTCAAAAGTTGGTGAGTTTATGGTATGTGAAATTCTCAATTTACTCAGTTTATGGAGAGAAGAATGAGAATGGGTGTATTACTCAAATGTTTTCTTTGAATAAGATTTAAGAACTTGTGAAGGGAAGTTATTCATCTTTCCTTGTTTAGCACATTTGCTGTGGGGTGAGAAAGGGGTGAAAGCAGATGTAATTGCCATAGTAGAAAGACCACTTTATAGAGTACTTTGTTTTAAGGGAAAAGAAAAGCTGTCTATATATTTTCTGTTCATTACTTCAGCTCCACCTGCCCCTCCCCCCCACCCAGGAGTTCTTGGTAGTCTTCCCCCTTCATGGATTGTCTTCAGAAGGGTTATAAATGCCCAGAAATCTTATACAAAATACTTTTTCTTATCAGTACATCCACAACATTAATTGAGTTTTCAGACTTACCCAAAAAAGTTTAGAGTCACTAACTTTGAAAGATTTTCATGTCTTAGGAGCTACAGGGAATCAAATACTGATGATTATTTGGTTTTCATGATAACCAAGGTATGGGCTAGAGCTCTGAATATAGACAAAGACACAAAAGATTGAGGTAGTGAATGAAACATGGCCAGGGCAAGCCTGAGTGGTGGTTTAATGGACTTATGTCTTAACCTTTCATTGCTGGAAAGGACCTTAGAAGTCATCTATTTCAAGGTAGATATCTTTGTATCAAAGCTATTCTTTGCAGTCATACACATATGTGAATAGAGATGGGTCATTCCATTTTATGGTCTTTGGTAATCTTCACTTTTGTAAGTGGGGAGGTGCATAATAGTGACCTTCCACCTCTAGTAAAATTAATTTATTAATTTCCTACAGTGTGTTGTGGACCTATGTCAGATGTGGTGCTTACTTACTGGACCAGTAAAAAGAGGCTTGAAGTTAGAACATTTGTGTTTCAATCTTTGCGGTATAATAATATGACTCTTGGAAAGTATACTTAATGGCTTGGTGTATGTGAAAGAAACCTTTTCACATTGTAAAGTGTTTCTAGTATGAAGCTAGTAAAGCTTGATAAATAAAGGCAGACTTGGATAATACAAAAATAATAAGAAACAGGACATAGTAGACCTATTTCTATCATTACAACTAATTTTTAAAATCCTAAAGAAAATACTAGCCAATAAAATTCAGCAAATGAAATTTTTAAAAACTGTAGTATATCGTCAAGGAGAATTTTCTCAGGAATGTAAATACGCTGTATTTGACATTGACAAATCTATTTCATATTATGTATCATATTAATAGATTGATGGGGAAAAACCATATAATAGCTTCCATAGATGAAGAAAACACATTCATTAAAATTAAAAATAAGGGGGAAAGCCGGGACGGCTCAGCGGGTTGAGCGCTCGCTTTGAGGCCACGAGGACCGGGGATCGAATCCCGGCTCCGGCTCGGGCAGGACCCACATGCTGAACTGGGGAGTTCCCACAGTTCGGTTCTCTAACTGTCTCTGTCTCTGTCTCTCTCTCTATCTGTCAAAAGTAAAATAGAAATAAATATGCACTGAAGACAAAAAGATAATTTCTCTCTCTATAAATGTGAAAAGATAAAAAAAAAAAAAAAAAAAAAAAAAAAAAAAAAAAAAAAAAAA
>PVKE010003415.1:0-72532 GCA_004027555.1 Craseonycteris thonglongyai | reverse complement strand
CTCGTTTTGGTTTTAATTTGCGTTTTCCTGGTGACTAATTAGGTTGAGCACTTTTTCAGAGCTTATTGAATATTTGGAGTGGTATCTTAATACTCATTGTTAATTGTATGACGAGTACCAAAAACAATGAATACCACACACATTTTCCCCATAAGGAATAATGCAGTGGTACCTCAGTACTCATGGTTAATTGGTTCCAGGACATGCGACAAACACCAAACAAATGACAAGTACTGGGACCAAATTTTTGTGTCAAGTGCCAAATTCGAGTTTCAAAGCAGTTGAGTGGCAAGGTATGACTGTAATTGAATTTTTTTTCTTTTTCTCTTTGATTTGTAGGAACATTTTATGTGTTCTGGATGTGAGTTCTGTGTTGGATATATGTTACATGTATGGATAGCTAGCTTCTTCCCTTCTGTGGTTTGCTTTTTTCACTTTCTCAATGGTTGTCTTTTAAGAACAGATGTTTTAAATTTCAATAACATCCACTGTTTTCTTTACAGGTAGCCTGTGTGTGTGTTATGTTTAAGAAATCTATGCCTGTCCCAAAGTCATGAAAATATTCTATTTTTGTCTAAAACTTTTTATTGTTTTGCTGTTCACATTTAGACCTAAGATTCATTTAGAATTAATTTTTGTTTATAGGATGAGGTAGGAGTCAAGCTTCATTTCTTCCTATATGGTCCAATTGTTCCACTGGTCCAGTATCATTTACTGAAAAGAGAATTCTTTCTCTACTGAATTGCAGTGGTGTCTTTGCCATAAATCAATTGGTCATATGTGTGTGAGTCTATTTTTGGATTCTTTCTATTCTCTCTTTTTTTTTTAAAGATTTATTTTTATTGTTTCTGACAGAGAGAGACAGAGAGAAGGGGGAGGGCCCAGAGCAGTCTCCGTAGTTGTACATCATTGGTTTTCAACATGGTTTCATTCCACACAGGTGGGCAGGGGACGCTCATAGCTGGAACCAGGCTGAAGGCGTGCCCCCTTGAGCCAGGGGCTGAACCCGGGGGTGGAGGTAGGGGGTGAAAACCGAATTGGGGCCTCCCAAATGGGAATCACACCTCATTTCAGCATATGGGTTCGCACAGGCTGGGGCCAGGATTCAACCCTTGGAGCCTGGTGCTGCAAAGCGAGTGCTTAATACCATGAGCCTTCCTGGCTTCCCCTTTCTATTCTCTTATATGAGGGGGGAACCCCAAAAATCATAATTATCTTTCTTAGATGTGAAAGGGATTGTGTGCTTCGAATGTGTTTCTCTGGGTCAAACGGTCAACCAAAGCTTTTGTCTGGAAGTTTTGAGAAGGTTGTGTCACAATTTGTGGAAGAAATGTCAGAGTTGTGGCAAACAGATGACTGGTTCTTCCATCCTGACAGCATATCTGCCCACAGTGCACTGAGTGTTCAGCAGTTTTTGACCCAAATCAGCATGACCCCTGTGCCCCACCCTCTTTATTCACTTTTTTGTTTTGTTTTGTTTCCTCAGATGAAAAATGTCCTCAAAGGGAAATGTTTTGCCGATGTGGAAGAGATGAAACAAAGAGTGGCAGAAGCACTAAAAGGCATCAAAATCAGCTGTTTAGAGCAGTGGAAAAAGCTTCTCGATAGGTGTAGTGCATCAAACAGGGTACTTTGAAGGTGACTGAAGTTTAAACATTTAAGAATAAATACACAATTTTTAATAAATAAATTCTGGGGTTCTTTTGGTCCTCTCCTTGTATTGGTTTATTTATCTACTCTTAAACTAATACCACCATGTCTTAATTGCTGTAGCTTTACTTGGACCTTTTCATAATAAAGTTTTAAAATCGGGGAAGCTGGGATGGCTCCGTGGATTAAGTGCTCACTTTGCAGCTCTGGGGACTGAGGATCAAATCCTAGCCCTGGCCCGTGTGGACCCATATGCTGAACTGGGGAGTTCCCCCAATTCAGTTCTCACCGGGGTGAAGACCCCGGCCCAGTGCCTGCCCTGTGCAGCCCCGCCCACCTGTGGAATGAAACTATGTGGAAAAACCAATGATGTGCAACTATGGAGACTGTTCTGGGCCCTCCCCCTTCTCTCTGTCTCTGTGTCTGTATCTCTCTCTCTCTGTCAAAAACAATAAAAATAAATAAATCTTAAAAAAAAGTTTTAAAATCTGGCAGTATAAGCCATTCATCTTTGTTGTTCATGATTATCTTGATGATTTTAGTTCACATTCTCTATATATTTAGAATAGGTTTGTCAATTTCCACAAAAAGCTGCTAGGACTTTGACTGGGATTGTACTAGATCAACAGATCGTTTGAGAGAAAGTGACACTCTACCAACATTGCCTTCCGGTCCGGGAAAACCATACATCTCCCCGTTTATGAAGGTCTGCCTTCATTTCCCCTGGCTTCCTGGCTTCTCTGAAACCCACCGCTTTCAGGCACTTGGTGGGAGTTAACTTCCCTGTGACTGCTATGACTTGCAGGGTGTTTGTTGTCTGCATCCCTCCAAGGGGTCCCCTGGGGATGAGTCCTGGGGGAGGCAGAGGGGCAAGTAAAGAGATCTAAGAAAGGGAGGAGCCCAGCAGAACCCCAGCCATGGTCCTGACCACTGAGTACCCTTCAGAGGACAAGGGGGACTTTTTTTACAAATACTTTATTATGAAAAAATTCAATCAAGCAGGAAGGTTGAAGGAGTTGGGCAGACAACACCCATCTATCCACCACCTAAATTCTACAATAAATATTTCACTAGATTTACTTTATCCCACATTTCTCCATCTACCCATCCATCTTACTTTATGATGCATTTCAAAGTCAGTATATTCACCCCTAAATACTTCAGCATGTGTGTCGTTAACTAGAGTTCAATGTTTATTTATAGTCCTTTTTGTGTTTGCTTAGAGATCTCTAGAGATAACATTTACATAAAGCAAAATGCACAAATCTTAAGTGGATCATTCTTTGAGCTTTGAAAAATGTATATAGCTGTGTCATAAAATACATCCAAGTATAGGACCTGACATCACTCCAGAATGTTCCCTTGTGCCCCTTCCCAGAGAACCCCTACCAGACAACCTTGACAATATCTTTTATATGACAATGTTTACCAACATCCATTCTCCCTTGAGTACATGGCTGCTCAGGGAAGACTACATTTCCCAGTGTTCCTTGCAGCTGGTGTGGTTATGTGATAAATTCTAGTCTATGGAGTAGAAGTAGAAGCATCGGCTTCTTCTTCTTCTTTTTCTTGCTTTCTTGCTTGCTTGCTTTCTTTTATTTTTTTGAACTGAACTGGAGGCCTCGCCGCACTCAGGAAGCACACCCCAGTTCAGCATGTGGGTCCGCCTGGGCCGAGGCTGGGATTCGGTCCTCAGTCCTCGGGGCTGCAAAGTGAGCGCTTAACCCGCTGAGCCGTCCCGGCTTCCCCATCCTGGCTTTCCTAGCATCGGCTTCTTAATAATCATCCTTAAAAGCCGGATTTTTTCCCATCTTCTCTGCCTCCTGCCTGTTGCCTGGGACATGGCTCTAATGGCCACCACATTGGACCACGGAGAAGGGACTGTGAGATGTGGTGGGGCAGTGACATGGAGGGAGCCCGGGTCCCTGAACTCTTCATGGAGCAGAATGCCCTGGGTCACTTATACCAGACTTTCATGTGAGAGAGAAATAAATGTCTACTTTGTTTCAGCCACTGTTGAATGACAGTTTCTGTAACAGTCAAACTTAGTCTTATTGACAAACTTCAGTGCCAATTATTTATTTATTTATTTTTAGATTTTATTTCATTGTTTGAGAGAAGGTGAGAGAGAAAGAAGTGGGGAGAGCCCAGAGCAGTCTCCATAGTTGTATGTCATTAGTTGTGACATGGTTTCCTTCCATACAGGTGGATGTGGGGACACGCAGGGCAGGAACAGAATTGGGGGCCTCCTGCTTGGGAGGTGAGAACCTTCACCAGTGAGTCATCCCAACAGCTACCAGTTGCACTGCAGTTCGGTATATGGGGTTTGCAGAGGCCAGAGCCAGGAATTGAATCCTGGACCTCGCAATTGCGAGGCAAGTGTTCAACCGCTGAGCATCCTGGCATCCTCTTTAGTTCCCTTTAAAGGTTGTCCCATGTGCATGTATTACCTATCCAGAAAAGTAAATTATAATACAATATTTAACAGGAAACAAATAAGAGCCAACCCCAGCAGAGGAGAGGCAAAGACTCAGCCGGTTGTTAGGTGCTGCTGAGGATCAGTGTCACGTTGCAGAGGCTCCAATCACCAGTGACTTAAACAAGATAGAAATGTATTTCTCTGCATGTAAAAACCTCAGCCAATATCACAGATTTATGACCCAGCTCCCACCCTCCCAGCATTCTGTATCGGTGCAACGGCACAAAGCCTGGACACTGAGCCTCACGCCTGAGGTGGCCATGGGACAGTGGTAACCTCAGGAGGTGCAGGCTCCCCTCTGGCTCACTCGTAGTAACCCTCTGACACTTGCCTGTCCCCTGGGCAGTGGCCTCTCTGCCTGAGGCAGCACCTTCAGAATGTGGGGGGCTCCCGGCATTGGACACCTCAGGGTGGGACGAGCTCCCCAGCCTGTGCTTGTGGGCTAGCTCCAGGCTGCCACCTCTGTCCCCAGACAAGCCTCTCAGGCCTCCAGGGCCCAGGGACCCAGAGGCAGGTCTTATCTGGCCCTGCAGCGGGTTATCGACCAGCCTCCTGCCCTCTTGCTAATGTCGGTGACACTCACATGCCACGTCCTAATCTCCTGAGGCCGTTTGCACTTGTAGCTGTCAGACTCTGCTCCTGCCCCCCTCTCAGGCTTCTGCTTCTGAACCCAGTGTCCCAGGGCCACTCCCGCCTCAGGCCCCCAACCAAGCCTGGAGATTCTGGCCCTTGGCCAGTAGTTGTCATTCTGGGGCTTGGGTGGGGACTGTTTGTCTGGTAAAAGTGTCCCTTTAAAAATCACTCTTGGATTTGGGACTCTTGCTAGACTATCCATAATAGCTTTTGTAGGTAAAATAAGAATAATAATTAGTGCCACTGCTTTCTAAATACCTACTGGGTGACAGATGCCCTCCCTCCATCTTCCTGAGGCAGACTATTGGCTCCCATGTTACAGAAGAAAGTGAGGGTCAGAGGTGTTAACAGACATTCTGTAGGAAGCTCTGCTGCTTGCAGCTGTGTCCTTCCCAGAGTCAGGAAAAAGGCCTGCAGCCCAGTCCAGCTCAGCCACCTACCAGCTGCGTCACCACGGGACGTCCCTTAGCCTTGCCCCCTAGGTTTCCTCACCTGTAAAGTGGAAGAGATGAGACGTGGGATGTGGGGACATGATAGAGCCCCTTTTCAGTTGTGGTGTGACCCTCTCATCTGTCTGCTGGGCTCTTCAGGGCAGGGACCCTCAGGGCCTGGCCCTGCACCCCAGGACCTTAGCCAGTGCTGCCCGTTCATCTGAGTAGACGGTACTTTTGTCTAAAGACACACTTTGGAGGGACCCAAGGGCGGGAAAAGGGGGTGGGGTGGGGGAGGAGAACAGGGAGGGGTGTGGAGGGGGAGGTGCGATGGAATAGAGAGCCAAGAAAGTGGGAGATGACAAGAAATGGGGAGCAGAGGGAGAAGAGTTCAGAATGGGGCAGACTTGGAGAGGTGGCCCAGGTGCCACACTGCAAGAGGACAGGCAGAGACTCAGGGGGCCACGACACGGGGGTTTGGCTCCTGTGGGAGCCACTCTGATAGGGTTCCCTGGTCCTGACTGGCTCCAGGTCACTCCCACCCCAAGGGCTGCCCCCTTAGGCTTGCCCTTCTCGGGCTTCCAGAACCTTCTCTGGCAGCAACTCGCTGCCCCGGAAGCCTTTCCCCCGCGCCGCTGACACCTCCGCCCGTCCTGCTCTGACAACACTAGGGATGAGGGTGGGGTGGGGGTGGACAGTGGGTGACAGGGGAGTCCAGGGCCATGAATTACAGATGAACCTGTCAGCCCTGGGGCGCAGCCTTCCGGGGAGGGGCAGTAGCAATTTGAAGAGCAAACTCGAGGTTATTTACCCGCCAGAGCATCTCCCGATGCTTATTTACTTTGCTGCGATTCTGGAAGGGGGAGAAAATGAGCCCGGGGCCCCGAGGGGCCTCCACAAACAAGAGAAGGGTCTGTGTGTTAACTGATTCTGTCAGCCCAGACACAAGCAGCACGCAGTGTGTCTGTGAGCCTCGTGAGGGCCAGGGTGGGCCCAGCACAGGCCATGGAGGTCAGTGAGGCCAGACAGAGGGCAAGTCACCTCCCCGGTCACTTAGCCTAACCAGAGCCCGACCTGTCCACAGGGCCGGGGTCCCAGGATCAGGAGTCAGAGCATGGAGAGGAGTCATTTCTGGGGGAGGGGCTGGGCTGCTTAGCCACTGGGCACCGCCCCCAGAGCCCTGGGGCCATCCTCCAGCCGATCCTGCAGGCCTGGGCTTGAGTCCTGGCAGGTCCTGAACATCTCAGGGTCTCTTTCTCTGACTGCCATGTAGAGATGAGACCTGCTGGTAGTCTCAAGGGGTGGCCCAGGGGGTGGGGGCAGTTCATACGTATTGATGGAGCTTTGTTGAATTTCCCAGGCTCGTTTTTGGAGGTCAACATTATTCTCTTTCGAACAGTGAGAGGTGCTGCTCTGTGCCTCAGTCCCCTCACCCGTGAAATGGGTTAATAATAAAAGTACCGGCCTTGAGGGTTGTTGTAAAGGTAACTCATTAGTCCCAAAAGTTCCCAGGGGTTGCTCGGCCAGGATCACTGTTACTCTGCATGTTTGCTGGGCACTGTCTCTATGCCACAGACACAGGGACAAGATTATACAGCTCCTGCCTTCTGGGTCTCAGTCCTCAAGGGGTGGTCCTAAAGCCATTTACATGGCACTACTGAAGTGATATTTGCCATGTTTACTGTGTTGATATTTGTGGTGCTTAAAAGTGTCGGTGCCTTAGCATGAGTCTAGGTGGTGGCACAAAACTGTGCCAGTAGCTATGCATTCTTCACCCAGCCCTGGCAGGAAAGAAAAAAACAACAAGCCAGTTTCACTAAGAACGTTCTTGACGAGCCAATAAAAAGCATTAGCTTTATTAAATCTCCTCCTTGAGTACACATCTTTTAATACTCTGGGTGATAACATGGGAAGTATGTGTAACGCATTTCTGCTGCATCTGAAGTACGGTAATCGTCTCAAAAAGCCAGCACTTCTGTGATTGACTTGTAAGCAGAACGGCCATTTCCTTCATGCATCACCGTTTTTACTTGACAAAAACAACAACTATAGACAAACTATAGTATTCAGTCTTGAGTATTTGGCATATATTTTCTGGGAAATGAATAAAATGTGCACATTGCTTCAAGAAAAACAACTGACAGTATTTGTTGCCAATGATGAAATTTGAGCTTTCTGAATTTTGGACAACTTTTATCTGCAACTACGAGCTTGCCAATTTTCCAAATCTTAAAGGCTTTTATCTCCAAACGGCCAATGTCACAAAATCATCCAAGGGTAAAAGACCCATTCAAAGTGCAAGACAGATGAATGGATTTGAATATAATAGAATGTAAAAAGTTTTTTGATAAGAGTTCAGATTTCAGGCTTTCACTAACCCCCAAGAATCTACCTTGTGTTGAGGTTTGGTGTAGTATCAAAGAATG
The DNA here is from genome assembly GCA_004027555.1 of Craseonycteris thonglongyai. Taxonomy (NCBI): domain Eukaryota; kingdom Metazoa; phylum Chordata; class Mammalia; order Chiroptera; family Craseonycteridae; genus Craseonycteris; species Craseonycteris thonglongyai. The sequence continues at coordinate 64,913 of PVKE010003415.1, read as the reverse complement.
ACTGTAGTAACAGAAAAGGCTACTAGAATCCTCCTCCCTTTTCTAACAGTATATCTGAGTGAGGCCAGATCTCCTTTATTTACTTCAATCAAAACAACAGCTTGCAGGAGATTGAATGTGGAAGCAGATATAAAAATCCAGCTGTCTTCTATTAAGGCAGACATTTAAAGAGATTTGTTAAAATATGAAACAATCCCACTCTTTTCTCTTTTGTTTTTGAACATAGTTATCTTTCACAAAAATGTATTACTTATAGTAACATGTACTTAGTTTGTTATTTTTATTTTAAATGAGTTAATAAGTGAATACTTAAAAATTTCTGGGAAGCTGGGATGACTCAGTGGGTTGAGCACCTGCTTTGTAGCCCCAGTGTCTGAAGATTAAATCCTGGCCCCGGCCCATGGGGACCCATATGCTGAACTGGGGTGTGCTTCCCATGGGGAGGCCCCCAGTTTGGTTCTCACTGGGGGAGTGGCTCCCATGTGGGAGGCCCTGGCCCAGTTCCCACCCTGAGCAGCCCTGTGCCCACTTATGGAATGAAACTATGTAGAAAACTAATGATGTGCAACTATGGAGACTGTTCTGGGCCCTCCTCCCCTGCCCCCCACCCTGTCTTTCTTTTTAAAAACTTCTGTTTTAAGTTTTAATATGGTAAAGTACTGATGAAACCCACACAACAAAAGCTTTTTGGGATCCTAAATAATTTTTAAGTGAGTAAAGGGGTCCCGACACAAAAAGGCTTGAGAACTAGTGGTCTAGTACATGTGGGCAGGAACAAGCAGAGGATTATACCCAGAGAGTGGATGCTAATGCGGGTGTACAGCATGGGAGGAAGGTGGGATGACTGCTGCATGAGAGGAAGGCAAGCCAGGAAGGCTCCCAGGAGGAGGTATCCTTATCTAAATCTGGCTGACAAGAGATTTTGCAAGTTACTAAAACAGGGCTGGTATAAGGAATAAGGAATCTCCACAGCAGCAGAGAGATCTCCAAAAATGCACGTAAGAGGTTTAGACTAAAACAGCTGAACAATGACTTGAGCTGTTTCTCCTAGACCAATGGTCCCCAACCTTTTTGGCACCAGGGACTGGTTTTGTGAAAGAGAATGCTTTCCTGGATCGGGTGGCGGGAGAGATGGTGTCAAGGATGATTCAAGTGCATAACATTTATTGTGCACTTTATTTGTATTATTATTATTAGATTGTGATATATAATGAAATAATTATACAACTCACTTGCCACTATAAAGCCTGGTACCGGATGCAGCTTAATTGTCATTCGCAACTCACTGATAGGGTTTGATATGAGTCTGCACGCAATTGATTTATTATGGTCTCTGGTCTCTGTGCAAACGTCTCTGCTAATGTTCATCTGTATTTGCAGCCGCTCCCCAGCACTAGCATCACGGCCTCAGCTCCCTCAGTTCATCAGGCATTAGATTCTCATAAGGAACCTACGACCTGGATCCCAGGCACAGTTCACAATAGGTTTCTTGCAACTATGAGACTCTAATGTTGCTGCTGATCCGGCAGGAGGTGGAGCTCAGGAGGTGATGCGAGCGGCTGTACATACAGATGAAGCTTTGCTTGCTTGCTGCTCACCTGCTATGGGGCCCAGTTCCTAACAGGCCAACAGGCCAGGGACCTGTAGTGACCTGTGACCTAGGGGTTAGGGACCCCTGCTCTAGACCCAAACTCACAGATCTTTACCTAATTCCACCCCCAACTTTAGGGGGCTGATGTCCACATGTATCCAATGTGGTCAGATCCAGACACCCCCAGTATGGCCCCCTCTCTCTGACCCTTAACAGAGAGGCCCGAGGGACACACTAGTCAGAATCGGGCCATTCACCAACACTATGTGCTGTCACCCCCCGTCCCCAGACCTCCACACCAGGCTAGCACAGGCCTGCCCTCCTCCTCTTAGGGACCCCTTCTCAGAGGCTTCATCAGTTTCTAGTTCGTGATACGTGGAAATACATGAATGGAGTGACTTTCGGACCGCACCTAAGCATGGGGGTTGGCTGCCAGGGCAACCAACCAACTGATTAGAAGGTTGAAACTTTTAGTCCCACCTCCTGAGCTGGAGATGGGGGAGGGGCTGGAGGTAGTTGACTCAGTCACCAATGGTCAATGACTTGATCAATTGCACCTATGTAGTGAAGCCTCCGCAAAGACCCACCTGTGTCCACTGCCACACCTCCCTTCCCCTTCAAGTCCTAGTTCAGATATTTTGGTTGTAAAGAACAGACACTCAACTTACCTAACCCAAGGTTCATTGAAGGACGCATGCGGACTGGGGCTGGGGGCCTGTGAGGAGGTGGGAACTTGTCCTTGATGAGCATCTCCTGCCCTGGGTAGGTCCCATCACCTGTGCACTATCTACTCTCCTTGCGCCACCAGCCAGCTTCCTGCTCACTCATTACTCACAGAATGTGCTGTCTCATGGCTTTGATTCCACACTGCCCGTCATGGCCTCTCTCAGCATTACCTCTGCCCCTCCACTAACTGCTCTGGTCAAGCTCCTGAGCAGGTCCCAGGTCATGCCACAGGTCAAGGCAGCCTCTGTCGCTAGTGACTGGCTGCCACCATCTGGTGCCCACTATGGCCCACTCAGCCAAGGCCATAGGCTGATCTTGGAAAGGGGCTGGGCAGAACCCTGGGGGCAGGGGGTGGTGATCCCCAGTAATGCTGTCCTCCTCTCTCCTAGCCCTCTTCTAGGTCAAGGCCCTCCAAGAAGCTGAACTGCCTGTCCTCCCAGGCTCCCTGGCACAGGGCTGCTGCGGAGGAAGGTGGAGAAGAGGAGGGCCAGCACTTGCTATGGAAACGTCCCCAACTTCATTCAAGTCTGAGTGGTGGAGATGAGGTGAGGGGCAGCACACAGGGGACATAGGGCCTCCCCCTTGGACAGCACTGGCCCCACCTGCCCTCTTCATTCATCTTAATTGCCCACCGCCCTGGGGGCTGCTGAGTTTGTGAGGCCTAGGGACAGGGAAGGCCCAGAGACCTCAGCCAAGGTCATGCCATTGTGCTGGGCCCAGGACCCCTGACTGCTGGGGGAGCGCCCCCAGCCCCCACAGGACTTGCAGGTAGCCGGTCTGCTCTGCCTCAGGAAGGCGGCTGTGCTCTGACCAGGCCCTCTTCCCCTCATCCCAGCCAGTTCAGGGCAGAATCCAGTAAATAATATGCTTCCCGTTGATCAGAGGTCACTGGGGCCAGGGCCGATCAATGGCCACAGACAGCTGGTCAGGCTGGTAATGAAGTGCCAGCTCCTTGGCAAGGGCGAGGCTGGCCCTGGGACTTAATCCCCTGTCTGCTCTACAAGGCGCCAGCTTCAGTGTCAGGAGGGAAGACAGACAGACAAGGCTCTGAGGCCGGTCGGGGTCGGGGTGGGGCATGCGGAGCCGGTGGAGCTCACCGGGGACAGGGTCCTCTTCGCTCACACGGTGGCCTCCCCAGCAAGCTCCTCTTAGGAACTCCCCAGAGGAACACACACTCCCCATCCACCTCACCCCTACAAAGTGCACTGCTTGCTGTGTACGTGGCCCCACAGGCATGGCTGTCTGCCCTTCTAAACGAAGGCGACTTGGGGGCAGAGAAGGACACAGGAGACTAAACAGTGTTGAAAACGCGTCGGATGTGCCGCTCATGCTCACCTTATTTCGTCTTCACAGCAGTCTGGCTGCGTGAATCTCATGCCCCTTGTAGATAAGGGGACCGGCTCAGCAAGGAAGATGAACAATGAGGCTGCCCCAGAACGCACCCAGCGGGGCAGCCTCGCCAGGTAGTGCGCTCCCCATCACTTCAGGTATTCAGGCAGACGTTGCAGGACTGGCTGTTGGGGGGCTTTGGACGAATTCCTGCATGAGGTGGGCTTTGGGCAGCAGGGCCCTGGGGTCCTTTCCAACTCGGGGCCTGTATCTGTCTGTGGGAAATAAGGAATAAGCTGGGTTTCTGGTTTCCAAACCAGGCCTCCGATTTCTGGGGGCACTGCCCAGTCCATGAATGTTTGACTCAAGATCATGTTCAATACCATTGTTACAATAAAACCACATTTAAAAACAAATACAGGCTCACAGTTCTGTCACAGGAATTTCAGCCCGTTGGAGATCGTCAGCAGTTGCTTTGCGTGGACCTGGGGCTGGTGCTGCTCACGCGTCTGCGTTGACTTGAAGTTCATTGCAAGGACAGGTAATGTAAGAAATCAAAGAGCCCTCTTTCAACTTGCAATTACTTATCCTAATGAATAAATAATAGCGTACAACACAAAATGTGGAAGCAAGTTGGAGGCTGAGGACAGAAACTGTCACTGATAATCCCTGGTTTTGATCATCTATTCAACAAAACGGCTTTGTTCTCATCTTATCTAATCTTATTATAATTGTTCTCTATTACAATATTATAATAAGAATATGGCATACATGGGACTATATCAAGAGCATTTGTACTAACAAAATATGACTTTTATCTGTTTCTCATATTGGGATTCTGCTTAGATGTCATTTCAGAAAGAGCTCTGCTATTGAAAATGCTGGGAAGTCACCACAGCCAAGTGACCCCGGCTGCCACCCCCAGGGGCTTTCCAAGCAAGTGGGGTGAGGGGGTGAGGTTGGGGTGTGCAGCCCCTGCCTGTCCTTACACACAGGCTCCCCAGGTGGCACCGGAACCCGAGCTCTATGTGCATGGCCAGTGGCTGGGGAGGAGTCTGACCTGCTCATGAGGGTGGGGGGCGGGGGACACGGTGGTGGGAGCATCTGGCTGGTCCCTCCTTAGGAGGGAGGTCTGTGGGAGAGAGCAGTGGGATGGGGGTGGGGGAGGCTCAGCCACCTACAGAAAGGCTGTGTGCCTGCACCTGATGCAGGGGCCACACATCAGCAGAAATGCGGGGGGAGCAGACGCCACAGGCAAGGAGGGCCAGGTCCCCAGCTGGGGCGGAGGGACTAGTGGATGGGAGCTGGCCCCCCTTCTAGATGGCAAATGCCTCTGACCTGCTCTGCGCTCTGACAGAGGCCAGAGGCTGTGGCGGCCCTGGGCCCTGAACTCATTTTCCTGGGCAGAATTTCCTTCTGGGGGCTGCTAGGCTTTAAGGACACTTATGGGGCCACAGAGATGCCTGCGGTCCTCATTTATACCATGTGGGTCTGCCCTGCTGACTCTCTGACCTTGACAAAGAGAGTCCCTCTGGTCTGACCCGCACGAGCCAAGGCTCCCGCTCCAAACAGTTCCCAGGGATGGGCCTGATTCAGTGAATGTTTAGGGGTCAAAATGGCAACCTTATTTTGCATCATTAGTTCCTTCTTCCCCTACCCCTCAGTAACCCTGGTCTTAGGTCTGCTTCTCCAACCTCCCAAACACACCCCTGCCGCAGGGCCTTTCCACTTACCACATCCTCCACTTGGAAGTTCCTTTCTGTCCAGCTTTGCACTGTGAGCTGCTTCTCAGGAGCAGGTTACAGTTTAGGCGTCACCTCCCCAGACAGCCTCCTCTGCCCACCTCATCCAGAGGAGCCATCACCCCACCGCTCATCCCTCATTTCATGACTTGGCTTCTCTTGTTCTTAGCACACATCACGTTTTCTACAACTATCTTGTTTCCTTACTTGCTTTTTTGAGTATTTTATTCCTCCACACCAGGATGTTGGCCCCACAGGGTAGGGACCTTATCTGTCATGGTCACTGTCCCTAGCTGTGTCCCCTTCCCTAGCCCCATGCCTGGCACATAGTAGGTGCCTCACAAATGCTTGTAGAATTAAAAGAGCTCAGAGCTTTGGAGTTGTGTGTGATTTTTAGGGATGATTGCCTGAGAAATGGGTGACTCTATGTACTTTTAAGCCCAGAAGCTTGGAGCCTGCAATGGGAACATAGAGAAGAGCCAGGGAGGTGAGGGAGGGTGGCTGGTGCGCAGTGGGCTTTGGTATGGGGGGGGGTCAGTGGGGAGTTCTGTGGTGTATGAAGCCCCAAAAGCTGCTCCGGGGGAAGGCTGGCTGGAAGGTAGTAGGTTCAGTGATGTGAAGGGTAGAAACCAGGGCCGGGGGTCCCCGAGGAGGGGACAAACAAGGCATGTCAGCTGGCCTTCCTCAGACCCCACCTCCTCAGGGCAGGGAGGCCCAGAGCTGGCCACTCAGCTGAGAGGAAGGGGGGAAGAGAAATGCAGGGAGGGAAGAATAGTCCCAGTGCATCACATGTTACCCAGTGGGCTTGTCTGACTCAGCTCTACATTTCTCAGAGCCATTGAGAAATGCTGTCTGTCCCTGTGGGGGCCCCCACCCCCCTGGGGACAGGCTCACCTGCTCTGCCTGGGGTCTGGGAGGGCTTTCGAAGGGTGAGGAGAGTTTTAGTTGTGGAAGAAAGAGCAGCAGCCTGAGTTAAGAGACCATGAGCAAACGTTGGACGGGGACCATGCACGGAGCATCCAGGAAAAGGTGCCTAGACCGGGGTGGCCGGCCTAGAGGAGCCTGTGGCATGAGCAAGCAGGAGCAGACGGACAGCAGGTCACGGGGTGGCCGGGGGCTGAGGCCGGGGTGACCCCCACCAGGGGGTCCGGGAGGGGTGGGGTGACAGGGCTGAGAGGGGCTGACAGAAATGTGTTTCAATACTGCCCTCCCCTCCTCAAGAACAGCCATCTGGGCTCCCCTGCCCACCTCCCTACCTCTAATCTCATTTAGCATGGCAATTAAATTTTAAAGGCCCATCAGCATAGTCCCTCCAATGCCAGGTTCCTCCCAGATAGAATTATTTAATAGACTGGATGGCAACTCTGGTAGGCTCCAGCTGTGGCTACAGATGCACCGAGGCAGAAAATTAATAAACACAGTGGCTGCCCCCCCCTCTGCCCCCCACACCTGCTCATCTCTCCTGCCCATCCAGGGGCTGGCAGGGACATTTCCCAGGCAGAGCGCATCAGAGTTCATGGGAGGGGGGACAGGAGACTTGTCACACCGTCTAGGGGTATTGGAAACCCCATTCTGCCACTTACTAGCTGAGCGGTGTAAGACAAGTTACTTACCCTCTCTGTTCTCAGTCCACTCATTCGTGTCATGGGGTCACGGTGAGGATCACAGAGTTGATTTATGTATAAAGCGCTGGGCACTGTATCCCGCCATGGAAGGAACTCAACAGACAGAAGTTCCTGCCCTCTCACAATAATCACTGTCCCTGTGCTGATGGTCAGCCACCTGGCTGGGTGGTGGTTGGGAAGGAGAAAGGGGGAGGGAGCCGTAACAACAACCGTGAGCAGGCAGGTCCTGACTGAGGTGGCCTGCGGGGTCACGGGTCTGTGGGCCAACCAGAGTGCGGGCATGTGGCATCAGGAACAGAGGCCCGCAAGTCCTGCGTTAGGGATGGGACCCCCTCCCCCCGGGTTTGTTCTGTGGCAAGTCCCTTGGCCTCTGGGGCCTCAGTTTCCTCACCTCTAAAATGAGCACCGCTACCAACTTCTTGGGATACCGTGAGGTTCCGTGAGTTAGCGATGCCGTTGGCAGAGCAGTAGGTGCCCTGGTGGTCCTGCTTGTCTCCCCTGCAGTGTGTCAGGGGACCCCAGAGTGCTAGCTTGAGTCCCAGGCATCACCCCTGGCTCCCTCCCCACCCTGTGCAGTCCCTGATGGGTGGGGCTTGAGGGCCAGGAGGTGAGAGGGCCCTCTGTGTGCAGGGGAGCCCTGACCTGGGAGCTGGCAGTCGTCTGACAGCTAGGGAGTGAGCAGGGACTGTGTGCCAGCTTTGCTCTCGGTGCCAGGGACACAGCGGTGACCAGAGAAAAGAACCGCTGCCCCACAAAGGCTTCGCCGGGGGTCAGCTCTGTGGACAGGGAGCATGTGGCGTGTGCGGTGGCAGGAGACCAAGTGGCTTTTCATGTGGGGCTACTGGGGGGGCGTCTCTGAGAAGGTGATGCTGGAGAGGAGCCCTGGAGCAAGTAGGGAGCCATGCTAGTATGGGGGTGGGGGTGGGGGGGGGCAGAGCATTCCCTCCAGGGCCCTGAGGTGGGGCAAGGCTGAGCTGCTTGGACAGCAAACAGGCCCAGGACATGGGAATGTGTGTTTGAGGGGGTACGAGGGCAGGGGCCTTGCAAGTTCCACTCAGGAGACACGGGGGGCAGGGGAGGTTCAGAGCAGGAGAGTTACAAGACGTGACAGCGCTCAGGGGCTTGTGTGGCTTCTGAGGGGAAACAGGGTAGAGGGCAAGCAGAGAGGACAGGTGAGGAAGCTACGGGACTGACCAGGTAGGAGGTGAAGGGGCCTGGCCCAGGGTGGGGACAGTGGTGGGAAGAGATCGGCAGGGACTCTGGACCCTCTGAGGGTGGGACCCAGGGGAAACACACACCCAGGGCCTCTGGCAGCCCTCCCCTCCCCTCAGCACGTTACCCCCACTCCACCTTTTGTTGGTGCCTGGCCCCTCTGCCTCTCCAAAGTAACTTCAGGGGTCGTTCCCTCCTGTTCATTGTGTGCAGGTATCCCCGCACCCCTGCTGCATGCCCTGGGGTCTAAAGCCTTGGCTGGGCTGGGAGGAGGGGTCTGCCCACCCCCAGCTGCAGTGGGGGAGCTGTGTGTGATTTCTGCCACAGTGGGAGATCCTGCAGGGGTAGTGCATGGCCCTTTAAGGCTGAGGAGGGGGTGGGGGACAATCAGAAGGAGGAGGTGTCCCTGAGGGTCCTACATAGCTTCACCCCCAACCTTCAGTTGCAAGCTCCCTATCCTGAGTGCCCACTGCCGGGCCGGCTGGGGCTGCCTGCGGCCCCAGTGTCCCCAGTCTTGCTCCCAGGCCTGCCCTCCTGCCACCTCCCTGACCTTACAGGCAAGCGGGCCAGGCGGTGGGTCCCCATCAACAACTGCGTGCCTGCCTTGAACTCCAGCCAGTTGCGGTGGCTGGGGCCTGTGCGCTGTGCGCTGCAGCACCCCGGAGAATGACGTGAAGAGACAGCCGTGTTTTCCCGTGTCCTCAACGAAGGGATAATGAAAAGGTTTCCAAATCGCTTCAAAAGAGGGGGCCGCGCGCTTCCTGCGCAGACGCCAGCGCCTGTCCCGGGATGTGCCTTGGCAGAGGGAGGGTTGGGCGCTGCTGGCAGGGGCTCTGAGGAGATGTCCCAGTGCCTCCCCCTGAGGCTTCTGGGTCCTGATGAAATGCAGACTTCCGGGTGGCCCCAACCTCTGTGGTAGATGCTCTGGGGTAAGGACCTGTATCTGCACTCCTCAGCGCCCCCTTCCCCTCCCCCGCGCCTTCTCCCCACCTCCCAGTATGTTTGAGGTGCACAAATTTGAAGACCACTGGTAAGGAGTGTGCTCTGTTTACCTTACAATCTATGTTTTTAACTCCTGGCCCTTAAGGATCATGACAAATTCAGAGGCAGTTGTGGCAGAGGTGGGTGAATCAGCAGGCTTCAGGGCAAATGAGCTGAGGGGCAGTGGAGGGAGAGAAGGAAGCTAACAGGGAAGGGGACCCAGCATGCGCAAAGGCCCTGAGGCAAGAGAGCCCGCACTGTCCAAGAACTGGATGCGCAGTGAAGGGTTGCTGGTGGGAGCTGAAGCTCTCAGGTAGGCTGCAGACCCTGCCAGTTGGGCTTTTGTCCAAGGACACTGGGAAGCTGGTAAAATTTTAACAGGTGGGAAGCCAGGGTGGCTCAGTGTGTTAAGTGCTCACCTTGCAGCCCTGAGATCTGAGGAATGAATCCCAACCCTGGCCCATGTGGACTAATATGCTGACCTGGGGTATGGCCCTAGTTCAGTTCTCACCGGGGTGAGCTTTCCATGTGGGAGGCCCCCCCGGTTCAGCCCCCAGCTTGCGGGGGTGTTCCTCCCATGCGGGAGGCCCCCAGCCCGGTTCCTGCCCTGCTCAGCCCAGTGCCCACCTGCATGGAACAAAACCATGTGGAAGACTGATGACATACAATGATGGAGACTGCTCTGGGCCCTCCCCCTTCTCTCTGTCTCTCTCTGCCTCTGTCAAAAACAATAAAATAAATCTTTTAAAAAAGATTTCAGCAGAACGACATAGTCAAATTAAAAAGTTTAAAAAAATTAACATACAACAAAATGGACTTTTGGAAGTATGTATTTAGTTCTATGAGTTTTAACATATGTACACGAGGGCTGTCTAGAAAGTATCAGCCATGTAATATGAAAAATAGTGTCATTTATGACTGGATACTGGATAATTCCACCAGCCCCCAAGCCCCCTTGTGCTAACACTTTGTAATTATCCCACCTGCACCCCTAGCCCCTGGCAGCCACTGACCTGTTCTCCATTGCTATAGTTTTGCCTTTTCCAGAATGTCATATAAATGGAATCTTACAATATGTAACTTTTTGAGATATGTAACTGTCATTTGGTAAAATGCCTTGAAGATTTATTCAAATGGTTACATGTATCAATAGTCTCTTTTATTGCTGAGCAGTATTGCACTGAATGGATGCACCATAATTGTCCATCCCTTCACTTATTGAAGGACATTTGGATTATTCCCATTTTTGGTGATTATGAATATAGCTGCAGTAAACATTTGTCTATAGTGTTTGGTGTGTAAATATGAGTTTTCATTTCCTTAGGGTAAATATTCAGGAGTGGGATTGCTTGGTCACATGATATGTGTATATATGATGTTATAAGGAATTGTCAACTCCTTTCCAGAGTGGCTGTACAATTTGTATTCCCACCAGCAATGTCTGAGAATTCCAGTTGTTGCACATTCTCACCTGCATCAGGTATCTTTTAATTTAATCATTCTGTATGTGTGTAGTATATCTCATGATTTTAATTTGCTTTACTCTAATGACTAATGACATTGAGCATTTTTTTCATGTGCATACTTAGCAATCTTATACCGGTATATGCTTTTTGGTGCCTTTTTTCCATTTAATTTTTTTTTACTGTTGAATTTTGACGGTTCATTATGTACAGGGTCCAGCAGAGGTAATGCCCCCTTTTTTATGAATTAGTAATCTATACCAAATCTTTTATTACAAAATCATAAGCATGTAATTTTGTAACATAATAATATCACACTCAATCACACTATACTACTTAAAAAGGGAGGGATGCAGGGATAGCTCAACAGGTTAAGCTCTTGCCTTGCAATCGCAAGGTCCGGGGATGGAATCCCACCCTGGCCTGTGCAAACCCACATGCTGAACTGGTAACCACCAGGATAGTGGTGAAGGTTCTCGCCTCCCTTGAGGGAGGCCCCCAGTTCAGTTGCACCCCATTCAGTTGCACCCCATGCAGCTCCACATCCACCTGTGTGAAATGAAACTATGTGAAACAAAACTAATGATGTACAACTATGGAGACTGCTCTGGGCCCCTTACTCCCTTCTCTCTGTCTCTCTTTCTCAAACAATAAAATAAATCTTAAAAAAAAAAAAAAAATTTAAAAACAGGGGGAGTTACTTCTGTCGGACCCTGTATTCTAGTTAAAAGTCCTTTGTCAGACACGTGATTTGCAAATATTTTCTTCCCAATCTGAGGTTTGTCTTTTTGTTTTCCTAATAGTAACTTTCACACAGCAAAAGTTTTTAATTTTAATGAAATGTACTTCGTAAATTTTTTTTCATGGATTGTGTTTTTGGTGTCATTTTTAAGAAGTCTGCCTAACTACAAGTCATGCAGACTTTTGCCTATGTTTCCTTCTGACAGTTTTATAATTTTACATTTAACACTTAGATTTATGATTCACTATGAATTAATTTTTACATAAGTTGTAAGTTTTAGTAAAGATTCTATCTTTTTGTTTTTTGCACATTTCCTCCCACTTGTTCCACCATCATTTGTTGAAAAGATTATCTTTTCTCCATTGAATTGCTTTTACTTTTGTTAAAAGTCATTTGACCACATTTGTGTGGGTCTATTTCTGGGCTCTCTATTCTGTTCCATTGACTTATATCTACCCTTTTGCTAATACCTCCTTGCCTTTATTATGGTAACTTTATTAAGTCTTAAAATTGGGTAATTGATTCCTCCAAATTTTTCTTTTCAAAATTGTTTTGGCTATTCTAGTTTCATTGTCTTTCCATATTAATTTTTAAGCTAGTTTATACTCACAAAAAGAAATCTCAATGGAGCTTTGGTTGGAATTGGGTTTAAAAAGCTCTAGGTCAGTTTGGAAAGAATTGATGTTTAACTAACTTCTAATTGATGTATATGGTATGCCTCTCCATTAATTTAGGTCTTCTTTGATTTTTTTTCATCATCGTTTGTGGTTTTTAGCATACAGATCTTGCATATTTTCTTGTATTAATACCTAAGCATTTCATTTTTGGCAGCTATTGCAAATGTTGCCAAATGTAAAAAATGTATTGTTATTTTCAGGTGTTTCTTGCTAGTATACAGAAATAGAATTGATTTTAGTGTGTTGACATATTCCACAACTTTGCTAAAGTCATTTGTTAGTTCTAGGAGCTTTTTTGGTAGATTTCATATGTTCTATATAGACAATCCTGTTGTCTATAAATGGGGACCATTTTGCTTCCTCCTTTCCTATGTGTATACTTTATTTCTTTTTCTTGCCTCATTGCATTGGCTATAACTTCCTGAACAATATTGAATAGGAATGATGAGAGTGCACATCTTTCCTCATTCTTTATCTTAGAGGACAACATTCAGTCTTTCATTATTATGTATGACGTTAGTTGTAAGTTGCTTTTAGATGTCATTTATCAGATTAAGGACATTCCTTTTATTTCTAATTTGCTGAGAGCTTTTGTCATAAATGGATGTTAAAGTTTGTCAAATGCTTTTTCTGCCTCAATATGAGCGTGTGGTTTTTCTTCTGTAATCTATTCATATGATGGATTACAGTGAATGATGTAACTATCTTGGCATTATTGGAATAAACCAGGAATGGTATATTATTCATTTTGCCCCCATCCCTGTTCGATATTTTGCTGAGGATTTTTGTATCTATGTTCATGAGGGAATCTGGTCTGCAGTTTTCCTGTACCATCTGTGGATTTGGTATTGAGGTAACATTAGCCTTATGAAACAAGAAAGTGTTCCCTTTTCTACATTCTGGAAGAGATTGGTATTATTTCTTTCTTAAATGCTTACCCCCCCCCCTTCCCCCGCCAAGTGAAACTATCTGGGTTGGGAGCTTTATTTTTTAGAAGGTTTTAAATAACAAATTCAACTTGTTTAATAGATATAAAAATCTTTAGATAATCTGTTTCTTCTTGAGTTTTGGTAGTTTGCAGCTTTCACAGAATCGGTCATTTTATCTAAGCTCTTGATAATAGAATTCTTTCATTATCCTTCTAATGTCAGAGTTGTCATGATATGCCTCTTTCATGACTAATATTGATAATTTATGTCTTCTCCCTTTTTTCTCTGTCAGTTTGCCTAGTGATTAATCAATTTTATTGATCTTTTCAAGTAATTGGCTTTTGGTGTCATTGATTTTCTCTATTTTTTATATTTTCAATTTCACTGCTGTTGAGTCTTGTTAGTTTTTTTATTGATTCTGGTAATCTCTGATTTTAATTGGTATGTTTAGGTCATTTACATTTAATGTAATTATTGATATGCTTGGGTTAGGGCTTTCCTTTTGTGATCTGATTTCTATTTGTTCTTTCTGATATTAGTTCCTATTTCTTCTTTCTGCTTTCTCTTAAATTGTGTGACTATTTTTTATACTGTATTTTAATTTATTTATTGAGTTTTTAAAAACAACATCTCATATAATTTGGTGGATTTAGTGATTACAATATATATATACATATATATATATATATATATATATATATATATATAGTTAATTTCATGGCTTTCTTAGTAAATTTTGTTTGAAAAATGTCATCAGGCTACAATGTGGGGATGCAGGGAGATCAGTGAGAAATAGGATTGCCAGAGTTAGCAAATAAAAATACAAGATGATCCTTGAAATATTTGAAGGATTTCATGGAATTTTAACAAGAGAATAACATTTTAAAATATAGGCTGTCAGGTTACATTTGAATTTCAAATATACACTGAATAATTGTTTAGTATAAATATGTCCCTTGCACTATTTAGGGTATACATACACTAAAAAAAATCATTGTTTATTTGAAATTCAAATTTTACTGCAAAGCCTGTATTTTACCTGGTAATCCTAGTTAGGATGCTATTTTGAGTAAAGGTGCCCAGGTCGAGGCTTGGTGGTGATGAGATAGGTCCAAACAGACTGAGAATAAAGAAGGAAGGAAGGAAGGAAAGGAGGGAGGGAGAGAGGGAGGGAGGGAGGGAGGGAGGGAGGAAGAAAGAACGAAAAAGAAAGAAAGGAAGGAAGGAAGGAAGGAAGGAAAGAAGGAAGGAAGGAAGGAAGGAAGGAAGGAAGGAAGGAAGGAAGGAAGGAAGGAAGGAAGAAAAAAGATTTAGGAGGCAAAATCTAGAGGATTTGGACATGGTGGTGAGGGACAGAGAGTCGAAGAGACTCCTTGTCAGTGGTGTGGGGCTTGTGGCCTCGCTGTGTGGGGACTATACTCTCGCTGAGATGGGGAACCCAGGAGAAGCCGTGGTTGAGGCTGTGGTGGGAGTTTGGGGTGAACTGAATTTGTGAGTCTTTCACCTCCATCCTAATGGAGGTGAAAGGCTGGTGGTTGGATATCTGGGTGTTTGTTTGAGATGCACGCATAGATGCAGATGTTGGGGAGCTCTGGTGGACCCCAGAAAGAGAGCACACTGTTGGGGAGAGGAGCTGCCAGAGCCCTGCCTGAGGAGCCCCGCCATACTGGCCACGTTGAGGAGGAGAGCCTGGTGAGGAGGCTTCGAAGAGTGTCCCAGGAGCAAGCAGGGAAACCAGTAGAGAGTGTGTCTCAAGGTGCAGGGGGTGGGCAGGGGTGCCACACACACCTGAGAGGTGGAGCCAGGTGAGTCCTGGAAGCCGGAAGGGAGGTGGTGTTGAAGGATGTCTAAGTTTTCCTTCTGAGGGAATGTGGAGGGTCCTCCAGAGCGTGGGAGTCGTTACACTGCGGAGGAGTGGGGACCAGTGTGATCTTGGCTGGGAGCAGAGACCCCCCTCTATTATGTAACAACAGGGATGACTTAATTTGGGTTCCCTGAGGGCAGGGCCTGAGCTAAGACTTGGTGCAAGTTAAAGTCCACGTTCAGCTTGGAGACAAGTTTATTTTGGGGTGCAACCCCAGGAAATATAAATGAGGGAGTGAAAGAAATGAGAGGAAGAGGGGGAAAAGCTAAGGGGAGTATATTGTTGAGCTGGTTGATCCTGGGACCCTCTGAAGAACCTACAGAATGCCCCTCAGAGGGACATTTATTTCCCTGCTGCCATCTGTGATGGATGAGGCTGCCCGGGGGTATTGGCCTCCACCCCTTCTGTCTTCAGGTCTGCAGGCTACATGCGTCCTGCTCTGACCCAGCCCCAACAGACATAGTGGCTGAGCCCCGAGGTGGGGTGCTTCAGTGTGGGGGTAGGGGCGCTCTCTGCACAGCTGCAGCCGGAATCCCAGGGGCTGATGGGATGTGGAGCAGAGCGTTCAAATCATTACATGGGGGATGGGGGAGGGGCAGTCAGAAATCAGGGAGGTAGGGGGTTCCCTGAAGGGGTCCCCCTACTGGGCTCTGTGGTTTAGGGGGTAGAAGGAAGGAGGTATTGTGTTGAGGGCAGAAGGAAGTGGTGGAAAGGTCAAGGGATAGAGGGCAGAGGGCGTGGAGGGCTGGACCTGCACATGTGGGAGTGGGAGTGGCCAGGTGGGTCCAGGTAGCTGGGTTTTAGGGCAGGGCGGGCTGGCTGAGGCTGCTTACCTTGAACTCACCTGGTGACTGCCTCTCTGTGGCAGGTGGCTCTTAGAGGCGCTGGGTCAGCTGGGGCTGGCGTTGTGCCAGGCAGCAGACCAACTTTCTCTCCTGGCACAGGGCAGGCTGTGACGAGTGGGACTCTCACTTGGAGACCCTGTCAGGAGCTGGGGGGCAGGTGCCCACCCCCTACCAAAGACACAGTGAGTCTGGGGCTAGAAGGGACTTTCAGGACTGTGTGACACCCGGTGTCCCCTCGTCAGCAAAGCCTACTGCCTCCTCCTTCATATCTCACCCCTTCTGCTGCCACCACCCTGGTCCCAGCTGTCCTCATCTCCCACCAGGACTACATAGCAGTCGTCTGACAGGTCCGCCCACCAGGGGACAGGTCCTGGGAGAGGCGCCCCTGGAGGAGAGAGGCGGCAGGACTGGCAGGGGGAGCTCCGCCGTGACAGCCCCCAGCAGTGCCCTGGCTGCCTGGCAGGGAGCTCTGGAGCTGGACTGCGGCAGAGCTGTCCCAGGGCTGTGGCCTTTGTCACCCCATTTGACCAGTTAGGGATGTGGGCTGCCCCAGGGAGGCATGTGACTTGGAGGAAACAGCTCCCAGAGAGCCATTGACTGAGCCCTTGGCTGCCAAGCAGGGAAGGATGGGTCCCAGTGGAGGAGCTGGGCGGGGTTTCCGCGATCTGGCCCCAGGTCTTTGACGGCCTCATCTCCTTCCAGCCTCCCCCTACGACCCTGTGCCCACACACTGGCATCCTCACTGTTCCTGGGAGCCCGCCAGCACTCTCCATTTGCCCTAGAGGTTCCCTGTATTTGGACCCCCCCCTCCCCCCGCCCCCCTGCCAAACACACACACACACACGCCCCAGCAGGTTCCTTTCTCACTTCCTCCAGGCCTCTTATCAAAGAGGCCCTCCTGGTGATGATGTCTTCACTCTGTCCCCTCAGCTGCTTTAGTTTGTCCTCTTAGTGTTTGTTGCCATCGGGGCACACATATGCACTTGTTAGTCTCCATGCTTGTCATCTCCTTCCTGCCCAACTCACCCCTGTGGGCGGGGCTTGCGTCTGGTTGGGTCCCACTTACAAGGTGCCTGCTCAGTGCCAAGCACACAGCAAGCACCCAGCACACGCTGCTGAATGAATAAAGCAGAAGAGCGAGGTCAGAGGGGAGGTGAGTCCAGTGCCTCATTGGTCAGCACACTCCTGTGGGCCAGCACCCTCTATGCTGGGTGCTGAGGACCATCAGACCCCCTGTGCTGTGAGAGGCCTGTGGGGCTGTGCGCACAGGTGGGCTTCCTGGAGGAGGCGCCCCTGGGTTCTGGAGATGACAGGAGTAAGCTGGGTGTAGAGAGAAAGGGCACTCCAGCCGCATAGCAGTGTGTGCAGGGACAGCATGAAAAGGGCTTTCTGGGAACTGAGAGGAATGGGAGGTGGGAGGAGGGGGAGGGGGCCGGGAGGGCACGGCTCGGGATGAATTCTAGATACATGGCCGGGGCAGGATTAGCAGTGCTTTGTGCACTGGGCCACAGGGGCTTGGGGTTTATCACTTAAGCTGCAGGAATCCCTGAAGTGTTAAAGCAGGTGAGGGACACAATCAGATTTGTAATTCAGACAAATTTTGGTGGCTGCCCGCTGCACAGAGGAGGGAGTGGCCTGGAAGCCAGAAGCTGGTTAGGAGCAGGTAGTCATTATCCAGGCCAAAGTGGGACTCCAAACCCCAGAGGCAGCAGTGGGGGGAGGTGCCCAGGAGAATGGGTCCAGGCGTGCTGGGACAGGATTGGGCTCTGGTGGCAGGGACAGGCCCTCCAGTGTCAGCAGCCTGGCTGAAGAACAGGGCTGGCTACAGAATTTGCAGGGCCCAGGGGGGCCTTATTGAGAAGTCATCAAGAATTTCAAGACAGTAACAGCAGAGCACTAAACCAGGCGTGAGGCCCTGTGGGACTGTGGGACATGCCTGTGAGGCTGGCTGGGAAGCGGGAGGCTGCGGCTCACAGAGGTCAGCAGAGACGCAGAGTCCAGGAGAGTCAGGGGCTCTACATCTGCTATCACCAAGAAACCAAAATAAATGCAAATTAAAGAACGAACAAAACGGAAACGAACTCATAGATTCAGGAAACAAACAGGAGGCTTAGGGGGTGGGTGAGAAAATGAAGCGATTAGGAAGTACAAATCATAGTCACAAAACAGTCCCAGGGTTGCACACAATATGGGGAATATAGTGAATAATACTGTAAAGACTGTGCACAGTGTCAGATGGGTACTAGACTTATGGGGGATCACTTCTTGAATTATACAAATGTCTAACCACTACATTGTATACCTAAAACTAATATAAAATAATATTGAATGTCAACTGTAATTTAAATATATAGTCATGGGGATATATTGTATAGCATAGGGAGTATAGTCAATAATATTCTAATAACTATGTATAGTGTCAGACTTATTGGGGTTGTCACTTTGTGAGGTATATACATGTCTAATCAGTATGTTGTTTTGTACACCTGAAGGCAATAAAAGAGAAAAGAAAAAACAAAGGAGATTGAGTGGCTCACAGGGCTCTCAGCCGTCAGCAGTACTTAGGCATTACTTGTGAAACCCCCCCCCCCCACCACCTGCAGACGGGAGTTGGGATGGGAGTGGAGCAGATGCATGGGAACGGGGCCTGGTCTCAGGAAAGTGGGGCCCTGGAGGCCACGCCACATTAGCACACAGACAGAAAGAAGGAGGAGGCAGGAGAGACCGGTGAGTGTCCTGGTCCAGGCCAGGAATGTTACTGGAAATGAGTCACCTTTCCCTGTGGGTGGAGCCTGGGAAGAAGCCCTCTCCTCAGTCCCCAGGGATGGGGGAACCCTCCAGGCTTCTCAACAGGGCACAGGAGATGTAGGATTTGAGGGGAGCCTGTGGCCCCGCCCCACACAGGAGCCAGGGAAGTGGAAAATTATTTAGGGAGCCTTAGCTGTGTTAGAGCCAAACGGGATCAGCTTCCTGGAAGAGGTGTTTTTACCAAGGGATAGCCTGACCAGATATACGACTTTAAACGGGACGGAAAACAACGGTACTGTGCTGTTTCAAACGGTATGTATGGTCAGCCTACTGACACCATTGTTTTCTGTCCCATTGAAAATGGAATGTATGGTCAGCCTACCAAGGGGAAAGGGCTGGGTCTTCACAGCAGAAACAGGGGTGGGCATGTCTAGTTAGGGAAGTGGCTCTTGGAGGCAAGACTGAGACACACCGAGCCCCAGCTGACACCTAAGGACGCCCTGCCCAACAGCCCACTCATGCCTGAGCCCCCTGCAGGAGGCTTCCGTTTGGCCCTTTGAGCCAAGACTGTGCTGGAGACAGCTGCTGGAGATGAGGGGTGACGTCTCCCCACCATCCAGACCAAGCGGATGCTACCGACCCCCGCAGTACGTCACACACACCCCAGAGGCTCCAGTCCTACCTAGTCCCCTCCTGCCAGGTCTCCAGAGCCTGTCTTCTGATGATGGAGCTCTCTGTTCACCCCAAGTGTCAGCCAGGGGACTATTGACTGCAAATAACAGTAACCAACTCTAAGTGCTTTAACCAATAGGAGTTCTTATTCTCTCTAGATATTTAATACCAATATTTCCAGGCACATGTGCAGGCATATTTCTAGGGGTTTTACAAACAATAACTCACTTTTATCCTCATAACAACTCTATGAGATATTATTATTGTTAATTTTACAAATGAGGAAGCTAAAGTAGCTTGTTTAATTAAGGCCACAACCTCACTTAATAAGATGTCAAGAAGTTCAGTAGATCCAGGGTGGACCTCATTTCTGCTTATCATTCCATGCAGCTTTTCTCTGCGTGTCAGCCATGTTTTAGCTCATAGTCACAAGGTGGCTGCCATATCACATACACCATTGTATCCAAAAGCAGGAAAGGAGGGCTTTTCTCCTAGCACATGGCTCTCTCTTTATCAGAAAGTAAAATCTTTCCCCGAATCCTTCCTGCAACTTCTCTTTATGACTTGTTGGCCAAAACTGGGTCACATGCTCACTTTTAAACCCATCACTATCTAAGGGGAGCAACGGACTTGCTGTGATTGGCTTTGGCAATCTTGTGTGGCCCTGGGGGAGGAGCCTGCCTTCCCTGAGTCCCCACACTGGAAGATGGGGACAGGTTTACTGAGTGGGTGTCACAGCTCAGCTTCTTAAAGAGTCAAACATGTTTGCCTCCCCACATGTTAAAAACCATCAGGGGAAGGCAAACAAGTGTTTAACGGAGTCAAGAACGGCTCGCTCACAGGTGTGAGCGACTATGGCCTATCTAGGGGAAATGAAGTCAGAGTGGTTTGGCTGTGACAGGAGGTTCGGTCAGGAAAGAGCAGAGTAAATGGCAGGGAGGCAGGCTGCTGGGAGATTGTGGAGGACTGTGCCTGGGAGCACCGGGAGTCTAGGACTTCGGTGGAGGAATCAGGAGCCATTGAGTGATTGTAAATAAGGGATGGTGAGACGTAGTGGGTTTGAGGAGCTCACTGTGACCTGCCTAGTGGATGCCCTGGAGAGGGTGACAGGGGGTGACAGCACACTGGGCATGGCGATGGTAATGGAGGGGAGAGAGCCATGTCACGCCTTCAATCTCCCCATCTTCCTGACCTACGCTCACCCCCACGCCCCACAAACGAAAATCATCTCCTCAACCTAGCCTCCTGGGCCCACCTCTTCCCCTTCAGAGCAGTCTCCGCTCACCATCTACACTGTGTGGCTCCCACCCACTCTTCAATCCCTAATAAGGCGGCTTCTGAGCCTACCTTGTACCCACAGTGATCTCAGGGAATGCAACAAGGAGACACATTTATAAGTAAACCCTCGAGGAAATCAAGATAAGGATAACCTTCCATTTCAGTAGAGTACTTGTATTGAAGAAGGATGCCAGGGGCTGCTAGTAGCTTCCTAATTGAATGGGAAGGTTTGTCCCAGCACATGTAACTTCTGAGGGACATCTGACACTATCTGACCCCACCTAACGCTGCTGCTGGCTCTCCAAGACACTGTTGCCATTACTGTAAGGTGACACGTTTTCTCTATTCCCCTCCTTCTTCTCAGACCTCTTCTTGGGTTACCTTTTCTCCATTTGCCCTTTAAATGTTGGGGTTCCCCCAGAGTTCACTCCAGGACCCCCTTCTATTCTCCATTCATACCTCCCACCCTTGTCTTCCTCTTGTGCTCCTGACTCAAGTCTGCACCAGCTGATTGGATGCCCCACTTGGGTGTCCCCCAAGCCCCTAAACCAAGGGGACAATTTGGAATCAGCACCTTCCTCCTATTCCTGCTCTTCTCCTTTCTTTACTATCTTGACCAGCGGTTTGTTTTATCTTCTTCCAACCACCCAAGCCAGACTATTTAGGGTTATTTAATTCCCCCACCATGTACCCTCAGTAAATCAATGAGCATAGTGGACTCCTCAGAATTGTCTTTCAAATATATTCTCAGACCTACAGCCTGCAGCCACCGCCCTGGTCACCGCCTTTATTGATCTCCTGCCTAGTCCACCCTTAAACCTCCCAGTTGGCCTCCCTATTTCAGGCCAGCCAGGTGCTGATCTAATCTTTGGAAGGGCTCAATGCTCCAGGTGGGGCTGGGAAGAATGACACCCACATCACACTGCAGAACTGGCCTGCCAGTGGAGCTGTGCCTCTGTCAACATATAAATGTGGGGATCCCAAGACAACATCTCACATCCTGGAGCTGAGACCTGGGGTCAGGAAGCCAGAAGGAGGAGGACACTGTCTTCACTGCCGTTGCCTGTCCAGGAAGCTGAAGGCTGAACACTGGAACACTGCTGCAGAACTACCCAGTGTCCGCCCTTTGCTTGCCAGTGGAAAAGAGACAAGGCAAGAGGAAGATAGCCCCCCACTGTGCTGTCCAGAGCACAGGAAACTGCTTCCACCTGGCAGAACCGCCTTCGCATTCTGAAACCTAGCTGCAAGGGAGTCTGAAAACGTAGTGTCTAGCTTGACAGGCTCTGCAATCCTGACGGAGTGGGAAAGGCTGCTGAGGACAGTCTGCTGCTCTGTTCCAATCTCCCCTCTCTTTTGTCCCTGTGGAACATTCTGAAACACAGTTCTGATAATGTCACCCAGGAGCTCCCATTGTCCCCAGGAGAAAGTCCAACTCTCCATCCTCAGTGGGTGCCCTTCTGTCTTCATGATGTGACCACGACCACCCATGGGTCTGGCTGTTGCTGCGCTGGATCCTTACCATGTGCCTGCAAAGCCTCCGCCTGTTCAACTGCTATCATTCCTTAAGGCTCAGCCATGCGTCCCCTTCCAGCCCTCAGTTCCTCCTGCCTGTCCCCCGCTCAGCCGTGCGTCCCCTCCCAGCCCTCAGCTCCTCCTGCCTGTTCCCTAGCACCTTGAATGCACCTCAGGTGTGGCACCTTCTGAGTGATTGTGGATAGGTTATACATCTCTCTCCTCTGTCACCTTCCTCTGTGGGGTGCTCACACATGGGGACTATGTCTTATTGCTCTTGGTACCTACAGAACCTAGTGTGGGCACATGTAGCCATAATAGCAATTGCTTACAGGGTATTTACCATTGCAAATACCAGGTGCTAAGGTTTTATATGCATTAACTCTCTTGACCTTTCTCATAGCCCTCTGAGGGCATGGGGCCAAGGCTGTTCCCAGCCATTGCTGTCCCCTCTTCCTCCTCCCTGGGCTCATGACTTGACTCCATCTCCTGGCCTGCCTTGCAGGTAGCGTGTCCGTGTAATTATGACGGAAACTGAGGGGACGTGATGCCACTTCAGCCAGGGCTTTTGGGAAAGCATCCGTGCTTCCCCCATGCACTTTCCCCTCTGCTAATGGGACACCGGCCATGGAGACCCTGCCAGAGGATGAGGACAATGGTGGCACCCCCTGGAGAAGGTGGAACAACCAGAGGGATAGGGCCTGAGCCTTCTAGCCCCCACACAGCAGGGACCCACCTGCTGGCACAGGCCACCCTTCCTGGGCTGAAGTGTGAGTGAGGAACAAGCTACTACTGAGTTTGAGGCCTTCCACTTGGGTCTTTCACGTCAGTCAGTGCATCCTGGCTAATGCAGTGCGGTCTATGATTATTTCCCACATGATCAGCCCCATTCTAGAAGTGGGGAAACTGAGGCATGGGATGTTGGGTGACTTGCCCAAGGTCACACTGCTAGTAAAGTGCAGAGCCAGGGTGGACCGGGCAGCTCGGTCTCTGCATTCTGTGCCATTGGCTTCTGACGAAGGTGAAAGCAGAAAGATGGGCAGTTGGGACCGAGAGATAGCTGGGGGGTGGCTGTGGAGGGGACAGAAACAGAAGTTGAACTGAGCTCTGGGAACACTCACAGGAAGGAGCAGGAGGAGGTAAGGGGGCCTGAGAAGGAGGTGCTGGAATAGTCAGTGAGGGACGGGGAGGGAGGTGTCTGGTGTGTGGTCCACAGCTGACCTGAGAGGACAGGCCGTGTGGAGCCATGGCGGTCCTTGGGTGTGACAAATGGCTTGGGGGGGGGGGGTCCACACAAATCTGCATGTCACCCACAGAACCCAAGTATTTAGGACTCTGAGGAACCTTGCTGATCATCTGGCCCAGCGCTTATGGAGGAGGAAGCAGGCGGCAGAGGTTAAATGGCTAAAAGTCCCATGTTGTTGTTTTAACTCCAGAAGATGGCTGTGTGACACACTCAGCTCCAGACTCACATCTGGAGCCCAGGACACCCAGGGCACCCCGCTAGCCCGGCTCATCCTGGTGTCGCCGTGCCTTTCTTTCAGCTCTTACACTCACACAGAAACACTGCCCGCATGTCAAAGACCACATTCATTCATTAACCAGGCACTTCATTGAGAGTCAATGGTGTAATTGCTGTTCGTGGTGGAGAAATACTAATTGAATATTAAGAACATTTTTTGTGCATCAGGAGCCGCATCGGGAGCAAGCTGTGCCCTTTGCCAGCCAGATGTTTGGGCTCGTTAGGGAGGCTGAGTCATTAGCCGGGAGCACCCTGGCATCCGGGCCCGGCTCTCTGCGGCTGAGGACGAAGGCAGACAGCCCGTGGCAGGACTGACTCCCGGCAGTCAGAGGCGAGGGGGGCTCCGCAGACAGACCCGAGAGAGAATTGCATTAAGCAGATGACAGTATATAAGCTTCGACCTAGGCAGTCCTAGAGGTGGCCTTAGGTACGGCGGAACACTGCCTTCCCCGGAAGCCCTGCAAACAGTAGCTGAATCCTGGCCACCTGCGTTTTACAGGTGGGGAAACGGAGGCGCTGTGAGGCCAGCGGTCTGGCTCATGATCACAAGGCTATCTGCTCTGGCATGCGCCCCGCCTCCTCCCCCTGTGGCAGGCAGCTCGGGCTTGGGCCTCTGGGCCCCTGCACGGCCGAGGGGAGGCACTTCCGTGCCTCAGGACTGACTGGCCCCAGGAGTCCGAGCCTCCTCAGGTTTCCAGTTCTCATACGTGCCTCCACCCTTTTGAGGAGGGTTGTAAGGAACGCAAGCTCTGAAGCCAGAATTGGACTCAGAGCTCATCTTAACCTCTATGTGCTGAAACATCCAGGACAAATTACTTAAGCTCTCTGGTCTCTATACCTCAGTCTCCATACTTGTAAAAAGGAGATACTAATGGGCCTTTCCTCATAAGCAAGGCAGTGGCTGAGTCAGCGTGTCTTTTACACAACTTTTTCAAAGCTTCCCTCCCCGCCCCACACCCCCAGGGACACAGATTTGTGCCAGGTGTGTTTCTGGTGGGAAGAAAATGGTCTGCCCTCTTGGCCAGATGCTCTTGTACAGTGAATAGCCTGCCCAACTGTACACATCAGCCCTGCCTATAGGTTTGTTAGGAGAGTAAATGAGATATCACACAGTTAGCACCTACTACTAGCAATCTTCCAGTTGTCTGACCCCAGCTCCTCGGGAACTGGACATAACTTTACTGCCACCCACATTCTGCCAACAGCCTCCTCAGGAGCGCTGGTGTGAGGATGTTGAGGCGACAGCTCCAAAGTGTCTACAGAGCCCAATAACGAAGTGTCTCCTTCAAGCTCCGGCCCTGGGGCCCTCAGAGCGGCTGAAGGAAGACCCTCCCCCACCGCTCCCCAGTCCCAGCCTCCTAGTCACCTGGTCTGGGGAGACCTAGCTCACAACTGTGTGAAACTCTTAGCTTGGGTTCCTCAAGAGGCAGCCCCAAGATAAGGGTCCCAACGCCACCGAATTCAAGTTTAATTGGGAAGTGATCTCAGGAGCTTCTGGGAGGGAGGTAGCACTGTGCCCACAGGTCTGACAATGTCACCCAGAAGCTCCCATTGTCCCCAGGAGAAAGTCCAACTCTCCATCCTCAGTGGGTGCCTTTCTGTCTTCATGATGTGACCACGACCACCCACGGGCCTGGCTGTTGCTGCGCTGGATCCTTGCCATGTCCCTGTGAAGCCTCTGCCTGTTCAACGGCCATCATTCCTTAAGGCTCAGCCGTGCGTCCCCTCCCAGCCCTCGCCTCCTCCTGCCTGTCCCCCAGCACCTTGAATGCACCTCAGGTGTGGCACCATCTGGGGGCCTCTGGGACAGCACGTCCCACAGTCACCTTACAGCTGGTCCAGCTGCCCTGGGGACCGGGTCATTGCTCTGAGAGATTCTGGGCTGAAGTCAAGCAGGTGGGTGCAGAGTGGAGAGGGCTGAGGGGGAGGGGGTGCGTGTGCCCTGCGATGAGGTGGAGGCCTTGGGGCCTAGGGCCTGTGGACAAGGACCCGTGTGCCAGGTACTGTTGTACAAGGGGGGAGACCCAAACGAATGGAAGTGAGTTAGAAGAAAATGTGTATTTATTTCTACATGTTTAAACTTCAGTCCTCTTCAAAGGACTCTCCACGTAATGCGATATACTCATCCAGGCGCTTTTCCCACTGCTCCAAATCGGTTTTGAACTCATCAGTTGTGACGCCTTTTAGTGCTTCTGTCATTTTTTTGTTCTACCTCTTTCACATCAGCGAAATGTTTCCCTCTGAGGGCTATTTTTATGGGGGAAAACAAAACAAAAAAAAGCCCCTTGGGGTAAGATCAAGTGAATAGGGAGGGTGGGACTTGAGAATCATGCTGTTTTGGGTCAAAATCTGATGAACACTCAGTGCAGTGTGGGCAGGAGCATTGTCATGCCTCATGGTGTTCGTGAAACCACTGGTCGTGAAATGGGCAGATGTGTTAAAAGAATAAGAAAAAGTTCACGGAAGCCGAACGCAGCCTCCCAGAACGGCGACAATGGGCACACGGATGCGGGTGGGCTCCTAGCACTCCCCTAGTGGGGAAGCCGGTGCTACAAGCGGCCTGCGCTCCAGATCACTCTGGGTTTTTTGGGGGGTCCCCCTTGTATTATACAATTCCCAGGATGCGGGTCCTATCATGACTTCCCGTGGAGAGAGAGGAGGCTGAGAGGTGACATGCCTCATCCATCATCACAGAGCTCGTCAGTGGCAGCACCTCCTGGCTCCAGAGCCCAGGGTCACAGGCTTGCACGAGCCATGCTTTTGGAAACGCACCAGGCACTACAGGGGTCTACAGGGAGCAGCCTCTTGCTGCTTGTCTTGCCCCTGAGGACATCTGAACCCATCTCCCTAGGCTGAGGGAAGGCTCTCTGCTCACGGCCACACGGACCCCCCCACACACTCCACTCAGCCCAGTGCGTTCCTTCTGCTGCTACGCTCTTCTGTCTCCCGGGCTGCAAACTGGGCAACCGTTCTAACCTCAGCCCCATCAGCTGCAGTTTAAGGCCCTTCTTCTGAGTCAGGGGGTCCAGGTCCGGCTGAACCCTAGCAGCACCTCACCCCCATCACTTTCCAGGCCAGACCAGGCTCTCACGACAGAGTCCCAGGGGCGCCACCAGCTGAGAGCAGAGCGTCCTCCAGAGGAGGGGACTGAGGGGGAGAAAGGACGGGTGTGGAGCCCCCTTCAGGAGTTCCAGTCCGATGGCCAATGCCCTATCCTCTGGAGCAGGGGTCCCCAACTCCCGGGTGGCCTGTTAGAACCAGGCCACATAGCGGGAAGTGAGCAGCAGATGAGCAAGTGAAGCTTCATCTGTGTTTACAGCCGCTCTCCATCGCTCACATTCCCTCCTGAGCTCTGCCTCCTGTCAGGTCAGCTGGGGCACCAGATTCTTGTAGGAGCAGAACCCTATTGTGACCTGCGCATGGGAGGGATCTAGGCTGCACGCTCCTTATGAGAATCTAATGCCTGATGATCTGAGGTGGAGCTGAGGTGGTGATGCTAGTGCTGGGGAGCAGCTGCAAATACAATTAACATGAGCAGAGAGGTTTGACTGCACAGAGACCATAATAAATCAATTGCGTGCAGACTCATATCAAAACCCTGTCAATGAGTAGCAAGGGACAATTAAGCTGTATCTGGTGGCAGACAAGCAAGTTGTATAATTATTTTATTATATATTACAATGCAATAATAATAATACTAGAAATAAAGTACACAATAAATATAATGCTCTTGAATCATCCTGACACCATCTCCTACCACCCCCATCTGTGGAAAAATGGTCTTCCCTAAAATCGGTCCCTTGTGCCAAAGGGGTTGGAGACTGCTGCTCCGGAGGAGGTATAGCCCCAGTCCTGGGGGCAGTTCTGATAAGGTGGCAGGGCCTGAACAAGCCCACACTGACCCTCAGGAATACCAGATGGAGACTTGGAAGCTGGGGCTGGGGCGGGGGTGTTGGGGAGGGAGTTGTGCTGGGGTGGGTGCCAGGGCGGTGTGTTGTGTTTCCTCCTGGAGGGTGTGGGGCTGGGTCCTGGAGACCCGGGCAGGGCCATGCTGAGAGGGCGGGGCCCTTGTGTCAAGAGCCAGGGGCCCTGTGTCTCTCACCAAAACCTCTGTCATTACATGGACCCATCTCACAGAGAGGTGGGGATCTGAATGAGGTTACCATCTCTCCCGGGTCCCCTGGAGCAGCCTCCCAGATCTAGTATAGCCCCTGGGCTCTGTTGGACCAGCTGAGTGATTTAGGGGTGATGTCAAGGAAGAGTCCTCAGAGGGGCTCAAGCTGTGGCCTGCACAACCTGGGGTGTGAGTCTGTGGCAGGTAAGAAAGCACTTGGAAGAGGCCAGAACTGCTGAGGTGGTGACCCCTGCGGTGTGTTGGGCTAGGCCCCCAGTACTGCAGCCTTCTCACCTCAGACCCTGCTGGCCCCCAGCTCACACCAGCTAAGCTCTCCTGAGAAGCCTATGACAACACAAGTGCCCCAGGAAGCCACCCACCCCCAGGGTAACAGACAGGACTATTTATATGAGGCAACCAGCCCTGTCACCCTCCAGCTCCAACTTGCCTTCTGCTTCCTGCTCCGCTCCTGCGCCCAGGCTGCCGCCGCCTATATTAGGAGCCTGGCAGATGGAAGGAGTGGGACCCTCCCCCATGCCCAGGGCTCTCTGCTCGAGCTGGGGAGGCCCTGAGCCAGCAAGGGCCTGCCCGCCACTTCTGGGCTGTCTGCCCCTGCCTCGGTGCCACTCTGATTCTGGGGGAGCAAACCAGAGGGACCCATAGAGAGGGGGTGCAGAGTGGCAGAAAACAAAGAAGGAGTAGAGGGAACCAAGTGTAGAGACAGGGTGAGGGACCAAGGAGCAGGGAGGAGATCTGAGAGGGAGGTGTAGAGAGCAGAAGAAAGAGGAGTCAGGGGTCTCAGTGGCTGCCCCAGCTTCTATAGAGACTCATGCAAAATAGGAAAAGGTGCCCTCTGTGGGTTGCTGAATAGGAAAGAGGTGAAGTCAAGCATGTCTGTGAAGAAAAAGACATCGTTCTTCCCAGAGGAATGGGCTCCACGCCAGCTTACCCAGCTTGAGGAACAGGACACGGGCCCAAATGCAGCCTCCTCGTGCCCTGAACAGCTGTACCTGGCAGTGTAATCCTGAGCTCCTGGCACGAGGAAGGGCGGAGGCAGGCAGGCCTGCCTTGGGTCTGAACTCAGAGCAGGGTGGTGTGTGTGTGTGTGGGGGGGGGGGAGCTGCTTTAGAGGGACCCCAGTGCTCTGCCTTCTGGCAGCCAGTCTGACCACCTGAGAGGCAACCCGTTTAACCATATTGGCAGCTGAAGGCTCCAGGTTCTCCAGGGAACCCCTGCTCATTAGCAGACCACACAGCATGTTGCCCCAGCCGGGCAGAGAGCCAGCAGGGCATGACCCATGGCAAGCTGCAGCCTCGACTCCCACGGGGGTGACATCTAGACCCTGGCTCCCACTTCCGCACCGGCAGCTGCTACCTCTCCCAGAAGCCCTGGGGGCAGGAGGAGCACCGGGCTCAGCACCCCAGGCCCACCTGGGGCCCATCCTCTGCTCCCTGTTCTTCATACACCTGGCGCCATCCCAGCTGCTTGGGGGTCCTGCAGCCTTGATTCCTGATTGTGTTCTGAGGCTCTGGCACTAAGAAGGTGTCAGAAACTGAAGTGCAATTTGCATTTTAATAAAGAAAGCTGTGTTTCAGTCATTTGCATTTAAATAAGGTGTTGCTTCCTCCCTCTCTTCCTCCCCTGCTGCTGGTGGCACCTTTGGGAGAAGGCTCTGCACACCATCCTCACCCAGCCAGCTTCCGCGGGGGTGATGTGAATAGCAGGATCCTCTCCCTATTACTTGCACTCTCTCTGCATACATGTGCACGTGCACCCGCACACCTCCTGCCACCACATGTGCATGCACACATGCTCTGACATTCACACTCAGTACTTGCTCGTGTGCATACCATGTGCACATGCAGACACGAGTGGGCCCGAGCATGAAGACATGCATGTTTATGCATACACACATAGTACACATGTGCATTAGCCACACACAAGCATCTAGCTCCCAATGTAGCAACTTAACCCGCTTGCCTCCCAGCTACCCAACCCCAAGTAAGCCAGCCCTCAGAAATTTCAACACCCACGGGCCCACTGCATCTGACTGGCCCTGGGTCCCATTGCTGGACTTAAGTCAGGAGAGGCTGAGATGCCTGGAGTGCAGTCATGGCAGGCGGCCTGGAGGAAGAGAGCTCTGACTTTGTAGGGCAGAAACATGAGTGTCACCCCAGTGTGTCTAGGAGCCCACTCTCACCCCAGCCTTGTTGCAAGCCTTTGGCTCCTGAGGGTGCCGATGGGCTGACACTCTCTTCCTCAGCCAAGCCCTTTGGCTCACCAGGGGGCTCCCAAGTGGTGCCAGCTTGCTTTTCCTGGCTACAGCTTCCCCTCCCCAATCAGCTCCTGCCCTTGCCTACCTGCCAGCGTGCTGACTCCCCAAACTCCCAGCATCCTCAGACAACACTCTCTTTTCTCCCCTTCCCACCTCCCGTCTCTCCCAGCAGTGCGGAGGGACAGAGCGCAGATCTTCACGTCACTCGTCACTCGGAGCAGGCCAACTCCTGCTGCTGGCTCGGTGTCCTCATATCTGAGGGCCAGGACAGAGGATCGGGGACAGCCATCCATATTCTTGGACTTGTGAGGATTAACAAGTCCCAGAGTCAAATGCGTGGCATATGGCCAGGGCTCCATAGTGAAGACTGGTATCACTGCAGAGCCTGAAATCCACCTAGCCTCCCTTGCTTAGCATAGAGGTAGGAGCCCCATGTGAGTCAAAGCACATAGATGGCATGACTCAGCCAGCAGAAATAACTGCAGCTGGAAGCACGAAGCCCGGCAGATGGGGAGAAGACCTGGGGGCCTATCACCTCCTCTGGAGGGAGCCTTGCATTTCTCATCTGTAAGATACCTTGCCTCCCTCCAAGGACCGGGGGAGGAGCTGATGAGCCTAAGTGTGCTCTTGTGCTGGGGACTCTGTCAGGCAGAGTGGGGAGGAGGGCTGGGTCCTGTGAGGCTCAGGAGGGACGGCCACTTGCTGGATGAAGAACCCAGCTCGAAATGACAGGAGTTTTCTCACCATCAGTGCAGAGCTGAGGCTGGCCACCAGTCACCCCAGGGCCCTAGTCCACAGTACCCGCTCCCCCCAGGAGTACCCAGACACCACCTCTGTCCCTGCGGCCCAGCCCAGAAACCAACGATACTGCTCTGTTCACAGATGGACAGACCCCACAGCCGGGGTCTTTCCTCCACCTTAGACTGCTGGCTGGCCCTGGAGAAGGCTGGACGCTGGGCCTAGATAGGACAGAAGTGGTGGTAACAAGTCATGTGGGCATTTGGAGGTAGACCAGGACCCTGGGACAGGAGCATTGTGATGCCCAGTTAGGACAGGAGGCTGCTGTGAGGGGCGTCCCCAGCCCTCAGGGTTCTGGTTGCCTCTGGCCTCCTTGTCCTCTGTTCACCACAGTGCGCCCGGCAAATGGTTGTCACTTTCTGTGTGTGTTAATGGTGGACAAAAGGGTGGGAGACAGGGCTTTAGACAAGAGGCACCCGGGGAGTCGAGAGACGCCAACCTGGGCCTCGCAGAGCAGGCAGGACAAGGGTGCTGGCCCGTGGGGTGGAGTCTTAGGGTAAAACAGGCAAAGGCAGATGACAGGGCACGGGGCACGGAGCTTGGCCAGTGGGACCAAGTTTGCCACCGGCTCTCAGGACCCTCTTCTTAACAGTTCATCCCAGGTGCTTTCCTGGCACTGCCATCCTCCCCAGTGCCCCCACACTCACAAGTCAGGGTCTTGGAGGGTTCCCCCTTCCAGGGGCATCACTAGATGTCCACTCGCCCCCCTATTCAAGAACGCCTGGGCAGGCACCGGCCCCAGCCAGCTCTGATGGACAGGTGTATGGTCCCGTTTCCAGACACTGCCTGGGGTCCAGCACTGGCCACAGTGAGGCTGTGTCCCCTCAAGACACCCTGACACCTGCAGCGGGGATTCTGTGGAGTCCCTTTGCCCTCCTGGCCAAGGACCCAAACCCATGGACAAAAGCCTAGAACTAAGGAAGCCCTGCCAATGACCAAAATATGCACTAATTTCCTGAGCATTCAGCACTAGCACCAAGCATACTATTTTATTTTCACAACAACCACATGAAGCAGGTACGATTGGCCCCATTTTACAGATGAGCAAACTGAGGCTGGGGGTGGGGGATGGGGGTTACATGACATACCCAAGGCTCCATGTGGAGCATGTTTTACAGCTGGGTTCACCCACGGCAGTTGAGTCGGGCTCTGCTCTCACCACTAAGCACTTCCATGTAGGTTCCTCCCCTCCCCCTCGCACCCCACCCACCTGCCTTCCACCCACATTTATTGAGCTCCTATGTGGTGTTGGCTTTCTCTGCACAGTTTACGTTCTAGAATGGGGCTCCTCACTCTTGCTATGCCATGAACCCCTCTGGCATCTGGATCCCTGCTCAGAATAATTTGTAAATCCACACAATAAAATTTATAAGATTCAAAGAAAACCAATTATAGTAAAATGAAGTTATCAAAATATTAAGAAAAAATTGGAATGAAGTAATATATGTGCTTCTTTATTAATGTGCTAAATAATAAGATCAAACAGTGAGTCTAATAAAACTACCATCATTTTGAAGTAGGGTTGAGTATAAGTGATGTTTTAAGATTTCTGCTGCAATTACACTATGATTGGAAATTATCTGCACTTTCTCTGTGTGATGGAGCCACGGGCTCTGTGAGGACTGCTGTGGTTTGTTGCTAACATGCACAATGGAAGGAAAGGCTAAGTTTCAATTAAAGATGAGAGAAAAATAAGGACGTGATTTTTTTTCCCCCAACCACATTCACAAAGCCTCTAAATGCTATCCAGAGATACTTGGATCAGATCTGTAAATCCTGGCCTTTCCTAGTAGCCAGAGACAAACAGGAAACAAACAAACCAGCCAGGGGGTTGAAATGCAGGGAAGACAATGAGGAGGAGGAGGTGTGGGACAGAGCCAGACACTGAGGGGACACCTACAGGCATTGAGGGAGGGAGCCCGGGGTTTGTGGGGGAAAGAGTGACAGAGGAGGGACAGCAAGGAGGCCAGTGTGGTGGGTGTGCATGAGTGGAGAGAGGGTGGTGGCCATGAGGTTGCAGTTTTGAGCTGTGCTAAAAATTTGGATTCTGGGGATGGCAGGGCTGTGGGACCATGGAGACCAGAGAGGGTTGTGATCTGACTGATGTTTGCACAGGGTTCTGTGGCTGCAGGTGCAGGATGGACTATGGGGCAGGAAGGCCTATGAGGAGTTCACTGCACTCCTCCAGGCCCCAGCCAAGATGGGGAGAAGTGGTTGGACTGGGGGCACATTTTCTAGTAGCGCCAGCAGGATTTCTCAGGGTTGAAGTGGTGAGCTGGTGAAAGGGCAGGTGCTCATGCCCGCTTCCTGGCCCCGCCCAGCGGGCTGGCCCTGCTGCTCCAGAATGTGATGGTAGAGCTCCGGTTCTGTCCCCTGTCCCCAGCTGACAGGTGCTCTGTGGAAGCCAAGGCAGAAAGCAGGGACAACTGGGGGGAGGGGGGCGGGGGAAGCCCCTAACAGCAGCCAGATGGCAAACTCACCTCTTGGTTTCTCAGAGCTAATGCTCTCTCCTTCCCATCCATCAGCGCTGCCTTTTACGGGAAGCCTTCGGACACCTTCCCCCTGCCTCCACCCAGCACTGGTTTTGCTAACTGACCAGCTCTGCCAACACCCAGATTCCCTTAGGAGACTACTGGCTGCTGTTAACATGATGTCTTCTATTCACCTCCCAGGTGGCTCAGGAACGTCCTTGGCTCCCCGGCCCGGCCTCGCCCCCAGGATCATCCTAAGACAGATGCAAGACCAGGAGGCTTTGTCTCAACTGAAGAACAAGCTGCCCTTAGTGGATGCTCAGAAAAAGTTTGGTGACTGGATGAATAAAGTGAACAGGGATAGGAAAGAAAGACATTCCAGCTCCGAGTCGGTTCCCTCTTATTGACCTTGGAATCAAGGTCAATAAGAGCATCAGACCCAGTCACATTCCCATGGGACAACAGGAGGCTGCCCAGGGTTCATTGCGGGTTGTCCACATGCTGCCTCATGCCAGCTGGGCAGCAGGAGAGTTGTGGCCTCACTCCTAGTCTGTCTGCCTGTCTGCCTGTCTGTCTGTACTCACACCCATTCGTACCTGCCCCTCAGCCTGTCTGTCCCTCGTGGGCCACGCTTTATGGCCATTTGGCTCTCGGGTGAAACATATTCCCCGTCACCCTACTTTTGCCCTCCCCACTCTTCATCAGCAAGGCCGTGTGGTGGGACTTTAGACTCCTGCTTCTCCCCTCCCTCCCCCCCCGGGGTCACATCCCAGGAAAGTTCCCTTTGGGATGCCCAGGGGGTCCCAGAGCTTCCTGAAGTCTAGATCAGGAGTTGCCAAGCTATGGCCTGTGGGCCCAGTCTGGCCTGCCACCTGTTTTTGTATGATCTGTGAGCTAAAAATGGTTTTTACATTTTTAAATGAGAGAAAGAGAACCAAAATAAGAGTAACATTTTGTGATGTGAAAATTACAGGAAATGGAAATTTCATTGTCTATAAATAAAGTTTTATTGGCACACGACCATGCTTGTTCATTTAGGCATTGTCTACGTCAGTTTTTGCACCACATTGGCAGAGCTGAGTGGTTGTAACAGGCTGTATGGTTGTGCCACAGGCTGTATGTGGCCTGCAAAGCTCAAATCTTTACTATTTCGCCCTTTACAGAGCAAGTGTGCCTGCCTTGACCTAGAGCCCATGGCCTGTGGAGCCCGGACCTGGGGCCCCCACTTACTGGCTGAGAGAGTAAAGTTCCACCAGCAAGTTCCTTCACCCCTCGAGGTGTGTCTTTCTGCCTGTAACTCACACCTCCTGCCAAGATCAGCTTAAGGATTTCATGAAATGGGCTTGAGTGGCATTTGGCACGGGTGGGTATGCTCACACTGCAGTCCCCAAAACCTTCCTTAAAGAGACAAGGCCACACATGTTTCAACCTGGAGAAGGTAAGCCACGGGACCACATTGGGGCCAGGCTGGTGAGCAGAAGTGAGTCACTCAGGCTGCTAAGAGGCACAGTAACAGGGGAAGACCCCTTGGCCTTAGGTGGGGGAGGGGACCCATTAGGTTTGGGGACAGGTGGGGGAAAGGATGTGGACCGTGTGCTCCAAAGAGCTCCATGCAGGTGGCCCTTGGAGGTTTGGGCGAGCTTTCACTGTTCCTATGGTCTATTGGCATCAGAGGGATGGACTTCAGTCCCTGCTCCCACCCGCCAGGTCCCGGCTGGGCAGAGCCTGCCAGCTCACTCCCCCTGCCCTCTCTCTACCACCTCTCAGGCATCCATCATCCCTAAGCACCTGCCCCCAGGGCAGGGCCATCTGTGTGGCTGGGCCCAGGGGACCAGCAGCTGTCACAGCTTGCCCAGCTTGAGGCGTCCAATCCTTTCCTCTCACCTCCCACAGTGGCTTTATTAATTGTTTATATTGGAGTCTGTTAATTAGCAATAACCAGCATGCTAAAGTGTCTTTTAATCACCCCCTCTCCGGGCCCCCAGGCTGTGAAGGATTGGTGGATTCAATAAAGTGAGAAGAAATTAGCACACACCCCCCTCTTCATTATTAGGTAAACTGTCAATACCTGTCCTGCAAATGAAGTGGGAATGAAAACCCCTCCCCTCCTCCTGGTCCTTCCAGGAAATTCCCTGGGTGAAGTGAGATGTAAACCACACCCCCCATACCCACCCACCCACCCACCCACCCACATACACACACAAAGACACCCCCCCCACACACACTCACCCATAGGTGTCTACAGACCCACCTCCTGTGCTGACCTAGAGTAGGCTGATCAGACGGACTGTTTGACACAGGACCGTTCCGTTGTTTCCTATCCCGTTTGAAATGGTACATCTGGACAGCCTATCCTCGAGCCATTCACTCAGCAGGCTGGGAGCCCCTACCGGCGGTGCTCCTGGGCGTATGACAGCAATCCCTCAGCCTTTGAGAAAGCTGCAGTCCAGGTGGGAGGAAGCTCAGTAGCCAGTTGCCAAACAGTAAGGTCAGGGCAAAGACCGAGGTCTCTGTGGGCTACAGGGTGGGGAGTCAGAACAGGCCCCACAGCCCATGCCACCTACACCCTCTGGAGGGCCAGGCTCGTGTGTGCTCCATTGGACCTACGAAGCACCTGGAGGGCCCCCTCTCTGTCCTGAGGTGCGGCTCCAGCTCACCTGGGGTTTTGGGGTATCTGCCACTGGGCTTGGAGACAGGGCAGCAAGAAGGGCTTTGCAAACGGGCTGAGTCGGGAACAGTGGCTGCTGCCTGGGGTGGGAGAGCTGTGGTGGGAGCTCTGGGCGCCGGAGGCCAGTGTGAGGGCTCTGGCACTTGTCCCTGAACAACAGTCAGTGGCTCTGCATCGCCCACTCGGCGTTATCTGAACAGGGCCTGCTCCTCCTCCCTGAGCCCCCCCCCCCCCAGCCAGTGCTGCCAACCCCCTCGTGTAACACACCCCATGCTCCTGGCATGCTGCCCCCCAGAACTGTGGGCCTTTGCCTCCTGTGCACCCCCTGCCGCTCAAATGCCTCCAGCCATCCTTCGAGGCCCAACGTTGTTTCTTTTTATGACAGAGGGAGGCAGTGGTGGGGAAAGTGGTGGGGATGGCCACGGACACAGGATAGGGTCTGTCCCATGTTCAGCCTTAAATTGGGTTTGAACCTTCTAGGGGAGAGAGGTGAGGGCCAGATGGGGAAGGAGCTGCTTCTGTGAGACACCTGAGGGTGCCTGGATGTAGGAGAAGCCAGGTCTGGGCTCAGAGTAAGGAGACCACTTCCTGTCTCTACATGGAGGACATCTGTCCTGTGGAGGGTGCCACTGCATTGTCCCAGGTAGAGGGCACAGGCCAAAGCTTCCAGGACATGAGAAGGTGCTGCCTGCAGCTGGCATGGGGCACCACTTTGGGGTTTTCTTGGAGAAAGGGCCTCTGTAAGAAGCTGAGATACTGCATGAGAAGATGTGGGCAGGTAACAAACCAAGGGTTTAAAAATTGATGTGACCATATTTGTACCAAGAAATTGCTACAGTGACTGGGCTCCTTCTGTGTCATAACTGTCCACAGATCCACCTCCTCCTCCAGGCTTCCAGGCTGTGAGCTCCTCCAAGGACAGGACTGGGCTTTACTTGTCTCTGTATCCCAGGTCGGGGTATAACACCAAGATGACAGGGATGGTTTCCTAGCTCATCCCTGTTACCCTGGTGCACAAGAGGAGTGGGAGCCCACTGACCGCTGGGCCTTGGGGCGTGGCCAGGCCTTTCCCTGAATAGCAGTGCTCCCAGGAGGCCTGTGCTCTCCCTGTCCAGCGTGGCTGCTCAGGGGACCTCCTGTAGGCCCAACAAGGTGGGGGCATTACTGCACACTTGACCTAGGCCTGGGCAGGCACCTGGGACAGGACAGAGGAGCCGCTGGGCATCCCTCCGATCTGCCCTTCCCCTGAGAGCAGCACTGGGCCAGCTGGGAGCTCTGCACATCCAGGCTCATCTGTACTAGGAACCTCTGATAATTGAGCGACCAGATCCCGGCCTGTCACTTCCTCCCTTTTAGACCCCAATTTCCTCATGGGTCAAACTAGGATCATAAATCTGACCTCGTAATTTCCCTCTTGGAGAACTGCTGGCTTCTCATTGCTGATGGAATGGAAGCCTAGTGTCTTCTTGAGGAGGATAGATAACCTAGGAAATTGACAGCCCCCTCTAGGCCACAGTGAGGTGCCTCACTGGCTACACAAGTAACAAGTGACATATTCAGTACCTGTAGCTGGAGAAAAACAAGAAGCAGTTTCATTCAGCAAGGCTAATCTATATGACTAGGACCTGACCTTTAGTTAATTATAATGTCAATATAATGCCATTTGCATTGCTGCTGCTATGATTTCCATCATGCATCTGATGCCATGACAGTTCTGGAGAACAAAATAAGGAAGGAAAAGTGGACCGGAGGGTCCCACTGAGGGGGGAGGAGATGAATGACCCATGCCAACGGGATGTCACCAATTCCCGCCTTGGAGGAATAAAAATCCCTGATCATGACTTCCTCCTTGCGAATCGTTCTCTTTGGCCCGCACTTTCCTCTCAAGCGTGTACTTTCACTTGCGACAAATCGCTTTCACTCCCCTGCATCCGTCTCTCTTGAATTCTTTCTTGCGTGGAGACAAGAACCCAATCACTGCCACTCCAGGTTGAGTCCTCTCTTGGGCACCCCCGCGAGCCTCCAGCGACATTCAGTGGCATGCAAGACCCTTGGGGGTGGGGGTGGGGCAGGCCCAGCTGCCTTTCCAGCCTGGTTCCCCATTTTCCTGCATTGGCCCCCCATTCCAGCCATGGGGAATTTCTAGCTGTTTCCCGAATGTGCTGCTTTTCCATACTCATTTTTACCCTTCTCTCAGTCTACAGTAGTCTCTGTCTTTTTTTTCCATAATAAAAACCAAGCAATTTATTTTGAAATTATAATGAACATTATGAAAATAAATATATGTGCCCACTACATTGTTTCTCTAGACTTTTGTTTCAATATGTCTGTTAATTAATTCACAGTATATTGATAATGAGGATAATGATGTGTGTAAGGAAAATTTATTGCTCAACAAAACAATCTGTTACTCAGATTTTAAGAAATAAAAAAATGTGGGATTAATTGTATGAGTCATATTCAGAAGTTCTGAAATGCTAAAGTATAGTTATAGAAATACAGTATAGTTTCTTTATGACATGTATGTTTCAAAGTAATCAATAAGTATTTCCAAATAGATAAAGTTTTCAAATATATTCAACTTATTTGCAATTAGAGGCAGGCATTTGCCTCCCAGAAATTCACGGGTTAAAGGCTTTAAAACTATTCTTCTAAGAAGTATCTTCCCTTGTATTATTTTTTATATTAGCCAGCATACTTTCTTCATGGTCAAAGCAAATGCAATGTTAAGCATAGCCCAGACTAAAGTGTCATAATTTACTATAATCAGTGAAATATTTTAAAATTATAAACATTTCTGTTAGTTTCAGGTGTTCAAAACAACATAATGATTAGATATTTATATACCTCATAAAGTGATTACCCCAATAAGTCTATTACTCACCTGATACTGTACATAGTTATTATAATATTATTGCCTTATTTACTATAGTCCCTATGTTGTACTTTATATATATTCACATGGCTATTTTTTTTATAGTTGACATTCAATATTATTTTATATTAGTTTCAGGTGTCCAGCATAGGCATTTATATATTTAATGAAGTGATCCCTCCACTAAGTCTAGTAATACCCATCTGACACTGTACCTAGTTTTTACAATATTATGGACTATATTCCTCATTCTGTACTTTACATCCCCATGACTATTTTGTAACTAATTAGTACTTCTTAATCCCTTCGCCTTTCACAGAGGCCCCCCGTCATCCCTCCCATCAAGTAACCATCAGTTTATTCTCTGTATCTGAGTCTGTCTGTTCTGTTCTGTTTGTTCATTTATTTTGCTCTTTGTATTTCACATATAAGTGAGATCATTTGGTATTTGTCTTTTATGGTCTGACTTATTTCATTTAACATAATACCCTCCAGGTCCATCCATGTTGTCCCAAATAGCAAGATTTCTTTCTTTCTTTCTTTCTTTCTTTCTTTCTTTCTGACAGAGTAATAGTATATATATGTACCACAATTTCTTTAGCCAACCATCTATTAATGGGCATGTTGGTTGTCTCCATGTCTTGGCCACTATGAATAGCACTGTATTAAACATAGGGGTGCATATATGTTCTCAAATTCGTGTTTTGAATTTCTTTGGATAAATAACTAGGAGTGGAATTGCTGGGTCATAAGGTAATTCTGTTTTGAATTTTTTGAGGAACCTCCATACTGTTTTCCATAGTGGCTGCATCAATTTGCAATTTCATAAACAGTATATAAGGGTTCCCTTTTTTCCACATCCCCACCTACCCTTGTTTGTTAATTGATGATGGCCATTCTGACAGGTGTGAGGTGCTATCTCACTGTGGTTTTAATTTGCATCTCTCTGATGATTAGTGATGTAGAGCATCTTTTCATATTTCTTATGTCTATTGACCATCTGTGTGTCCTTTTTGGAGAACACTTTTTAATTGGATTGTTTTTTGTTTATTTGTTTGTTTGGTTTGGTTTGTTTGTTTTTTTGGTGTTGAGTTGTATGAAGTTTTAGTAAATTTTGGATCTTAACCCCTTATCAGATGCATTATTGGTGACTATCTTCTCCCATTCAGTAGGATGTCTTTTTTGTTAATGGTTTCCTTTGCTGTAAAAAAACTTTTTA
This sequence comes from Craseonycteris thonglongyai, assembly GCA_004027555.1. Lineage (NCBI taxonomy): Eukaryota > Metazoa > Chordata > Mammalia > Chiroptera > Craseonycteridae > Craseonycteris > Craseonycteris thonglongyai. The sequence continues at coordinate 25,035 of PVKE010003415.1, read as the reverse complement.
GGGGATGCTGGGATAGGTCGGCAGGTTGAGTGCTTGCTGTGGCTGTGGGGTCCAGGTATTGGGCCCTGGCCCTGACCCATGCAGTTCCATGCAGACCCGTGTGCTGGGCTGGGGCATGGCGCCCATGTGGAGGGCACCCTGTTTCGTTCTTGCTGTGAGCGGCCTCCTATCCTCCTGTGTGGAATGGAGCTATGTCGAGGCTGATGATGTGCAGCTGTGGAGACTGCTCTGGGTCCTCCCTCTAGTCTCTCTGTCTCTGTCTCTCACACAATACAATAAATCTTTAAAAAAAAGTTTTATTTTGATGTAGTCTCATTCATTTATTTTTTATTTTGTTTTTCTTGCCTGAGAAGATATGTCAGTAAAAATATTACTGAGGGTGATGTCTGGAAGTTTACTGCCTGTATTTTCTTCTAGGAGTTTCTTACAGGTTTTACATTTAAGTCTTTGATCCATTTTGAGTTTATTCTTGTATATGGAGTAAGAAGGTTGCCCATACACAAGGTTTCCTGGTTTCATTTTTTAAAATATATCTGTCCCAGTTTTCCCAGTACCATTTATTGAATAGACTTTCTTTACTTCAATGTATATCTTTGCTTCCTTTGTCATAGATTAAATAACCATATAGGCATGGGTTTATTTCTGGATTCTTTATTCTGTTCCATTGATCTATGTGTTTGTTTTTATGCCAATACCATACTGCTTTGATTACTATAGCCTGGTAGTATAGTTGAATATCAGGTAGGGTGCTCTAGCTTTGTTCTTTCTCAAGATTGCTGTGGCTATTGGGATCTTTTATGGTTTCATATGTTTTAGGATTATTTGTTCTAGTTCTGTGAAAAATGCCATTGGTATTTTGATAAGTATTGAATGGAATCTATAGATTGCTTTGCATACTATGAACATTTTAATGGTTTTAATTCTTCCTAACCATGAGCATGGAATATGCTTTCATTTATTTGTATTTTCTTTAATTTCCCTCTTTAATGTCTTACAATTTTCTGAATACAGATCTTTTACTTCCTCGGGTAAATTTATTCTTAGGCATTGTATTTATTTTTTGATGCAGTTGTAAATGGGATTTTGTTTTTTCCTCTTTCAGCTATAGTAGTTCATTATTGGTATATAAAAATGTACCCAATTTCTGAAAATTAATTTTGTGTCCTGCTACTTTACTAAATTCATTTATCAGTTCCAATAGTTTTGGAGCGGAATTTTTGGGGTTCTCTATTGTATCTTGTCATCTGCAAATAATGACTTTTCTAATTGGATGCATTTTATATATTTTTCTTGTCTGATTGCTGTACCTAGGACATCTGTACTATGTTGAATAAGAATGGTGACAGTGAGCATCCTTGTGTTCTTCCTGATCTTAAGGGGAATGCTTTAGGTTTTCTTCACTGAGTATAATATTAACTGTGGGTTGTCATATGTGGCCTTTATTATGTTGAGAGATGTTCTCTCTATTTCCATTTTGCTGAGAGTTTTTATTATAAATGGATGCAGATTTTGTCAAATGCTTTTTCTGCATCTATTGATATGTTCATATGATTTTTATGTTTCATTTTGTTTATGTGGTGTATCACTTTAATTGATTTGTGGCTCTTGAACCAACCTTGCATCCCAGGAATAAATCCACTTGATCATGGTGTAAAGATATTTTTAATGTACTGTTGAATTCAGTTCGCTAGTATTTTATTGAGAAATTTTGCACCTACGTTCATCAGGGACATTGGCCTATAGTTTTCTTTTTTTGTAATGTCTTTGTCTGGTTTTGGAATCAGGATAATGGTGACCTTGTAGAATGAGCTTAGGAGACTTCTCCTCAAATTTTTTGGAATAATTTGAGAAGAATAGGTGTTAGTTGTTTGTTAGATGTAAAATTCACCTGTGAAGTCAAGTGGTCCAGGATTTTTCTTTGTTGAAAACTTATTGATTACTGATTCAATTTCATGAGTTGTAATTGGTTCAGATTTTGTTTCTTCTTGATTTATCCTTGAAATATTGTATGCTTCTAGGAATTTATCCATTTTTTCCCTCAGATTGTCCAATTTGTTGGCATATAATTGCTTATAGAATTTTCTTAAATTTGTTTGTATTTCTGTGGTGTCAGTTGTCACTTCTCTTTCATTTCTGATTTTATTTTATTTTTTTAAGATTTATTTTATTGTTTTGACAGAGAGAGAGAGAGACAGACAGACACAGACAGAAAGGGGAGGGTCCAGAGCAGTCTCCATAGATGTGCGTTATCAGTTTTTGACATATTTTTTTTCCACACAGGTGGGCTTGGGGCCCCACAGGGCAGGAACTGGACCGGGGCTTCCCACATGGGAAGCACATGCTGGGTGGGATCCAAACCAGGGGCCTCCTACATGGAAAGCTTGCCCTGGCTGGAACAAAACTGGGGGCCTCCCACGTGGGAAACACACCCCAGGTCAGCATATGAGTCCGCATGGGCGAGGGCCAGGACTTGATCCTTGGACTCCTGGGCTGTATGGTGAGCACTCTACCTCCTGAGCCATCCCGGCATCCCTGATTTTATTTATTTGGGTCCTCTCTCTGTTTTTCTTGATGAGCCTGGTTAAAGGTTTATCAGTTTTGTTTATCTTTTCAAAAAAGCAGCTCTTGGTCTCATTAATCTTTTGTATTGTTTGTTTGTTTTTTTAGCCTCTATTTTGTTTATTTCTGCTCTGATCTTTGTTATTTCTTTCCTTCTACTCACTTTGGGTTTTGTTTGCTGTTCTTTTTCCAGTTGCCTTAGGTGTCAAGTTAGTTTATTTGAGATTTTTGGGTTTTTTGTTTCTTGAGGTAGGCCTGCATCGCTATAAATTTCTTTCTTAGGACTGCTTTTGTTGCGTCACATAGATTTTGGGTCATTGTGTTTTCATTTTCATTTGTTTCAAGATATCTTGATTTCTTCTTTGATCTCATTGTTAACTCATTCATTGTTCATTACCATGTTATTTAGCCTCCATGTGTTTGTGTGTTTTTCAGTTTTCTTTTTGTAATTGATTTTTGGTTTCATACCATTGTGGTCAGAGAAGACACTTTACATAATTTCAATCTTCGTAATTGTATTGAGATTTGTTTTGTGGCCTAACATGTGGACTGTCTTGGAAAATGTTCCTTGCACCTTTGAAAAGAAAGTATATTTTGCTGGTTTGGGGTGAACTACTCTAAAAATATTACTTAAGCCCACCTGGTCTAATGAGTCATTTAAGGCCACTGTTTCCTTGTTGATTTTCTGTATGAAAGATCTGTCCATTGGTATCAGTGGGGTGTTAAAGTCCCTATGATTATGTACCTGTCAATCTCTCCCTTTAGGTTGGTCAACATTTATTTTATATATTTAGGCGATCCTATGCTGAGTGCATAGATGTTTATTAGGGTTATGTTCTATTGTTGGATTAATCCCTTCATCATTATGTAATGTCCTTCTTTGTCTCTTTTTATAGTCTTCATTTTAAAGTCTATTTTGTCTGATATAAATATTGCCACCCCAGCTTATTTTTTATTTCCATTTGTGTGAAATAGCCTTTTCCACCCCTTTACTCTCAGTCTATGTGTCTTTTCTTCTGAGGTGAGTCTCTTGTCGTCAGCATATGCCTGGGTCTTGTTTTCTTATCCATTCAGTTACTCTGTCTTTTGATTAGAGTATTTAATCCATTTACATTTAAAGTGATTATTGATAGGTATATAGTTATTGCCATTTCGTTATTCATATTTTTTATCTTTTGCTTGTTTTCCCCTTCTTCTTAAAGAGTTTCCTTTAACATTCTTGTAATACTGGTTTGATCATAGTGAATTCCTTGAGCTCTTTCTTGTCTGGGAAACTCTTTATCTGTCCTTCAATTTTAGATGATAGCCTTTCTGGGTAGAGTAGTGTCGCTTGTAGGCCTGTGCTTATTATCATGTTAAATATGTCCTGCCATTTCTTTCTGTACTACAAAGTTTCTGTTGAGAAATCAGCTGATACTCTTATGGGAGCTTCCTTGTAAGTAACTAAATGCTTTTCTCTTGCTGCTTTTAAGATTCTCTCTTTGTCTTTCATTGGCATTTTAATTATGATGTGTCTTTGTGTGGGTCTGTTTGGGTTCATAGTTTTTGAGATAAAAGTATATTTCACTCTAATGTAAAAGTCCAGGGTTAAGTTGTCCAAGGATGACACAGCAGCTCTGTTCTAAACAGTTCTCAGGGACTTGTTTTTCTTTCTTTTTTATTACTCTGCTGTGTGTGGTCTCAATTTCAGAGCCACCTCATAGTCCAAGATGGCTTCCACAGCTCCAGCCATCTCATCCTTATTCCATTAGCAGAAAGGAAGAAGGGATGAATAAGAAGAGTCAAAGCGTGTATGCAAATTGTCTTTAGCAAAATTCCTGATAACTTGGTCAGATGACACCCCTAGCTGCAAGAAAAATGTCCTTATACTCCAGTCTGACAACTGGGTGAAGGAATAAACAGATACTGGGGCAGGAATAGCAGACTTTTCCCAGGGGTCAGCTTCTGCATTCAGTATGCTTTCCCTTCTCCACTGCTCCTGGCTGAGTCACCAGGAGGCGTATGAGATGGGAGTTTGTTCCTGTCCAGCCCCTTCAACCTCTCTGGACATGACCCAACAGGGAGATAGTGCTAGGCTTCCTGCCCTGGGAGCTTCTGGCCCAGGGTGGGGTGGGGTGGGGGGTGGACCACCTGAGCTAGTGAGGCCTGCCGGGCCCAGGAACCAACCAGTCAGAGGGCAGCCTGCCGACCTTACTGGCCCTCTCCCCACATCCTTGATCTCCAGGCCCTGGTGCTCAGCCCCAGGGGTACAGCTCCTGGTGAGGGGTGGGGATGCTGCTTGCCTTTTTTTTTTTCCAAACGTCAATATTTATTAAGTAGCACGGGTGCTCAGTACTGGGTCCTGTGCTGGGGGTGCAAAGGAGCTTGAGGAGCCTGCATGTGAGTTAGGGAGAGAAAGTGTACACAGGCCACTGCAGAGAACAAAGAGGACACGACTGGGCTTGTCCCTTTAAACCTACAGGGCCTCGGCAGGTCACCCCCTCCCAAGCCTCCCCACAGAAGTAAAGCTCAATAAGGCCTGGTGAATACACCCATCCCTCATTCATTAACTTCCATTCATTTCTGAAAACCCTGCCCCTGATGAAACAAATGCTATAAAATGAAAACATTTTTTAAATTAATTTTAATGAAAAAATTACAGTGTGTTCTATGCCATGCCAAGAAGCTCAATTTCTCACAGATAGAAAACACGGCAATTGAACAAGGAGAACAAGTTTATATGCATCATAAACAGCAACCTGAAATTAACAGAGTACTGTGGTTTGTATTAACATGTAATGTGATGAAGGCTTATCTTTGCTGCATAGGCGGGGTAGTGCCTCGCCTCAGAGCCAAGTGCGGGAGGGGTGGGGTGTCTCTGAGGATGGACTTTCAGGCAGGGCTTTTGGAGCTCATGGTTATCTCACACTGAAAAGCAAGGTTATAGCAGAGGAAAATAACTTCAGGGCAAGGAGAAGGCTTAGCCGAGAGCAGTTGCGAGCAGATGTAACACGGCCGTGCACGCAGCAGGCTGAGGAGCCGGGAAAGATGTCCCCTCTTTCTGCACCGCCCGGTGTGGGATAACAAAGCACAGCAGTTTGGTCCACACCAACACGGTGATGTGTTTCACATGACAATCTTTGCCTAGAGACGGCAGAGTCCAGAAACAGATGGTAAGTGTGTCTTCGTCTGAAACCATAATGCGGAAATATCTCTTTGTAGAGGATATTAGTGGGTTTGGGGCAAAATGTTTGCACAGGCAGACCTCGTTTTATTGCACCTTGCTTAATCAAGCTTCACAGATGTTGCGTGTTTGCAAATGGAAGGCAAGACATTGGGGGGATCCTGCTGATCGATTACAAGGATGAGGGTGTTACAATAACTAAAGAGTACTATTCCAGTCTGCTGAAACAGTTGAAAGAATCTGTGAAGGAGAAAAGAAGAGGAAAATGAACCAAAGGGGGCCTTGCTTTTGTGCAACATGCCTGTGCACAAGAACAGTGTTGCATTGGCTACTCGTCACAACTGTGGCTTCCAAACATTAAAGCACCCTCCCTACAGTCCAGATCTGGCTCCATCTGATTTATTTGTTCCCAAATATGAGAAAACAGCTTCGAGGGAAGAAATTTATAGATGATGAAGGCATTAAAGCTGCAATGTTTTTTAAAGATTTATTTTTATTGTTTGAGAGAGGTGAGAGAGAGAGAGAGAGAGAGAGAGAGAGAGAGATATCCCAGAGCTGTCTCCATAGTTGTACATCATTAGTTGTGATGTGGTTTCATTCCACACAGGTGGATGTGGGGCTGCACAAGGTGGGAACAGAACTGGGTACATAGGAGGTGAGAACCTTTGCCACCATCCTGGCAGTTATCAGTTGTGTCGCAGTTCAGTATGTGGGTTTGCATGGGCCGAGGCCAGGGCCAGGATTTGATCCCCAGACCTGTTGAGCTATACTGGCATCCCTAAAGCTGCAATTTGGGCAAAAGCAAAACTTTTCTTTTTGAGGGTATAAATAAACGTATTGAAAGATCTGAAAAGTGTATTAGGTTTAAGGGTGAATAGATTGAAAAGAAAAAATAGTAAATAGCTTTCTTTCCTACTCTTCTTCTCCTTTATTCTGCGAATGTCTTGACCATCTCTTGTAGCAGAGGCCCCATGAATGTGGTTAGAATCTGAGAGTTTATAAGATTTAAGCCAAAATTCAGGACTATAATTCCATAATCACACCTGATTCTCCTCTCCTCCCGTCCCCTGTCCCCCGTGCAAAGCCTGCTGTTTTCTGGACCAGTGTCCTTTCCCCTCACTGTCAATAAACACCCCATTTCCTTTGGAGCACGGCCTCTCCCCCACTCTTGGTCATACTGCTTGGATGGGATTGGCACTTCTCAGCCCCAGGGGTGGGGCTGGATGTCTGCAGCCAATCAATGACATTCTCCAGCCACAGGAATTGATGTATAAATGGGCACATGACCCATTTCAGGCCAATGAGACACAATGATGCTGGGGGATTCTGGAAAAAGAGTTCCTTGGCTTTTGCAAGGGTTGCCATCAGACTTGAAGGCAGAAGCAGTGCCACACCAGGAATGCTGACAGTCATCCTAGGGGCGGGGGGTGGAGAGAGCAATGTGAGCAGGAGGTTACCAGGAAAGCAGAGAAGAGAGGCAGGAAAAAGGTTCCTAGTGATATCACCAGGCTGCTGGACCCAGCCTCACCTGAAGCAGTTCACTTGTTTTTAAAAATTGTGTGTTGGGAAAGCTGGGATGGCTCAGCAGGTAAAGCGCTCGCTTTGAAGCCCCGGGAACCGGAGCTCGAATCCTGGACCCGGCCCATGCGGACCCACATGCTGAACCTGGGGGTGCCCCCAGTTCAGTTCTTGCCGGGACCTATGTGGGAGGTTCCCGGCCCAGTTCCTGCCCTGCTCAGCCCTGTGCCCACCTGTGGAGTGAAACTATATGGAAAACGAATGTCAACTATGGAGACTGCTCTGGGCCCTCCCCCTTCTCTCTGTCTCTCTCTGTCTCTGTTTCTCTCTCTCAAAAATCAACAAAATAAATCTTTAAAAAAATAAAATAAAATTATGTGAGCCTCTCTACTGTTTAATTCAGTGTTTTCTGTTACTTGCAACTTAAATATTCCTCCCTGATGCTCCTGGTGTTTGCGACAGAGCGCCAAGGCGCACTCCCGCGGGAAAGGGGGGCCCTGGCACCGGTTACTGAGGACGGAGTCCTGCGGGCCTGGAGTATGTAGGGCCTGGGGGACTGGCGACATCTGATTCATGACGGTCATCTCAGGCTGCCCACTTGATGGCTCAGAGTCAAGTATTCAGTCTTTCTAGAGCCGACGGCAAGAACCTGTTTCCTCAAAGAAGAGTTACTGATTCACAAGCTCTACAACTCCGTTGGGACTGTCCCCCTGGGGGTTTGCTGCAGATGAGCCCCGGGAGCACTGTGCCCTGCCCTGGGTGCTCTGAGCACTGGGCAGAGGCTGAGGCTGAGGCCCGCGGGGCCTGCACCCCAGCCTGGGTTCCTGCAGAGGCTCCAGGGACCCCCTCAAAACTGGGTTCTGTCAGGTTGCATCAAAAGAGTCACTCTGGAGGCTGCTTCCCAAATCCAGAGCAGGCCACCGAGCATTATGCCTCCTTCTCAGAAGTAGGGGGTCCAAGCTGCAGCAAATTCCCCTCACTTTGAAGAGGGTATTGCAACAGCACAGACTACAGACCTGCAGGATGCTCGCGGAGGCGGCAGGCCCTGAGCCATGTCAGGGGCCTCAATGGTCTCCCAGGGACTTGAGAGGTAGCTCCTGGAAGGGGTTGAGTCCTCACAGCTCGTGTCGGGTAGTTCGGATGGGAACAGCGGTCCCCGAGCTCCTGAAGTGCCGCTCTGACCTACAGACTGCAGGGGCGTTCCTGCCCCCAGAAGTTGGTCAGGTGATCATCTAACGGCCCGTCCCCTTCACCTGTGCCCAGCCTCCCAGGGCAGCAGCTGGAGGAAGGCTCAGCGTGTCCTCGGTGCACTGTCACAGCGGGTCTCTCTCAAGGGCACTGTCCACTCCTGCATTTGCAAGGCTCTGCCTCCTGTTTCAGGCTTTCGAGGGAGCCCATTACTCACCAGACCTAGAGGATTTGCGTAGTAGGATCGGTGAGGCCTCAGTGGGCTGTACCCTCATTTCATCCCAAGCCCCTTGATCAATGACCTATGTCCAGGGATCTCGGCCCCTGAGTGATGCCAGCGCCATCCCCGCCAGCCTCCTGCCTGAGAGGATGGCCTTGCCTCCAGATTTCACATAAAGGCGTCACCCCCGCTGGGCTCTCCCCACCCACTCTAAGACCAGCAATCCCATCGCCACAGCAACTCTTCTCCCACAAGCCCTGCAAAGATTTGGGATGTAGCCGTTAATAAGGAGTTTGATTGTTATTGGCCATGTTTTACGTGAGACCAAGAAAACGTGTGTCGCCTACCGCAGTGCACAAAATTGACCAGCGGCCCCCACTGCTGCGCTCTGCCCACTTGATTTGTGTCTAGGCCACAAAATTCCCTAGGCTGTGCCCTGCTGCCTGGGCTGGCAGGGACCCAGGCAGGCCCGTTCTGGGGAGCCTTCGGCTCCAGGACTCCCCTGGGCCTTGCTGAAACTTTCTTAGAACTAGGCTGACCAGACGTCCCATTTGAAACAGGACAGAAAACAGTGGTACTGTCTTGTTTCAAACAGTACATCTGGTCAGCCTACTGACACCTTGAATTTAGCCCAGTGAGACTCAGCTGACCGTCCCTACTGTTTGAAACGGGACAGTGCTGTTGTTTTCTGTCCTGTTTAAAACGGTACTTCTGGTCAGCCTACTTAGGACTGCCCGCACTGCCCTCTGGGACTCTTCCTATCCATCTTCCCTGCCTTCACTTGTCCTTCCCGTTGGTTCGACTGTGAGGTGATCTGATGGTCTCCCCACTATCTCTGCCTCACCCCCATTTTCCTTCACAGTCATTTTTAATCCCATTTTGATGTTTCCTTCCCCTAGGACTCAGGCTCACATATTTCATAAGAGGTTCACAGGTGTTTTTCACATTATTCTTCATGTTTCTTGCATATCTGGAATATGGTACTAATTTTTTGATTGAAAAAGACAAGACTACGATCCTCTCTCACTGAGCATCCTCACCGGGAGGAGGGAGAGTGTCCAGGAATGGGCAGGTCCACTCAGCGTTCCTGTCTCTAGTTCTTTTGCCTGCCTTCCTTTAATTGTGCCAGGGATTTTTGTGGTCCTTACTAGCCAATTAGTATGGACCATCATTTGGTCCAGATTCTCATTAGTGACTTCTGTAAAATGTCAGAACTTCCGCCAACTGCCTGAGAGAGTACCCTGAATGCAAAATTTCTGGTGACGACACCTATATCAATCTACAGAGCCCAGTCCACACTTCTGTCCCTCCCAGCTTGGTCCATTACCACACATTTCCTGTACCCAGCAACATAAATTAGTGAATTCTTGCAATTCTTCTGCATATGGTACTTCTCTTCCCCTGATCCTGCCTTGTATCGTAGGGACCATGTGGAGTCTAGATCCTGAATGTTCCAGAAGAAACAGTGAGGGGGCAGGAGGGAGCCCATGGTGGGGCAGTGAGCTACTTGGGGGCTGTCTTCCATGCCCTCATAATCTCCCAGATATCACCACTCCAATAGGATACTAATGTTGCCTGATCAATGGCCTCCCTTTCCCAGAAGGAATCTGGTGAGGTTGTGAGTTCAACTATCACTGTAATTCAGTAACTTCAAACTCAATCTCTAAGTTCAGTCTTCAGCAATTTCAAATCTATGGCTACATGCAATAAAAGATTCTTTCAGCATGGTCATATAATGGCCTGAATTTCATTCTGTGCCTTGAGGCGAACATTTTGATTTGAGACTGTCATTTTCTTACTTTAAATTATCTAATGTTAGGAACAACCAACAGCCTCTAGTCCCAGCATTCCTCCCACCTTATAAACTGGGCCATGGAGGCTGCTAGAGTCTTTTTCACCTGGCATGTGGTCCCAGGTGGCTGGAGGGTTCAGCATCATTAGCTGTTCAGCACTGTGTACCATTGGTATCCTCTTTCCTGCTAAATAATATGAACCAGAGTGCTACTGATTTGGGCCCCATGGAGTTATGAAAATCAATTCCAAGTAGCTCACATACTCCGTAGGATGTGTGAGCTACTTGGATCCTGCTCCTGGTACTAATTTTTGATTTGGAATTATTTGGTGGCAAGGACCAAAAATTGACTCTGAAAAAGTGAAACAAGAAGAGGGGTTTTATTGAAGAGACAGTGAGGCAGGTCTCAGAGTAGAAGGAAAAGCTAGACAGGCTGAACAGGATCATCATGACATGCTCTCTGGGTCCCACCATGAGATGCCTCAGCTCTTCCATCCCGGTGAGTCCCCACTAGCGATGCAGGTCCTTGAGAGACATTTTGATTGAGCTGGACGGAGTCACGAACCTAACTATATAGTGAGGGACGCAGGCACAGTGATTGGCTACCTCCCAGAAGAACACAGGGCCAGGGAAGCTGCACCTCCATGCCAGCCAAGGAAAAGATGCTAATCGGGCAAAACCAGAATGCAGATTCCATGCACCACTGCCTTCCACTTCGGAGCCTTTTCATACCGGTATTCTGTCCCCTCTGCCGGGAGTGCTCTGCTCTCCTGTAGGCCTTGGCTTAGATGTCACCTCCCTTAGGAAGCCTCCAAGCCTGTGTAAGTCCCCCTCCTAAGTGATTCCATAGCGCTTATCTCCCTGCATTGTAATTGTCTATTTATTTGTCCTTCTCCCTCACTGGATTATGAGCTCAATGTAGCAGGGATTATGTTTGTCTTGCTTCCAGTTATAGCCCCCAAATTGTCATAATTCATGGCACATAGTAGGTCCACAATAATTATTTGTTACATAAATATAAGGAGAGACCCCACAAAACAAAATGATTTTCTAGAGGGCGGACTCCTATAGTACAGGCTCCCCCACTAGGTGAGTGTTCTAGGAGCCCATCTGCATCCAAGTACCAGCGGCTGTTGTGAGAGGCTGAGTTTGGCTTCAGTAAATTTTTTTCGGAGATCGAACATGTTTGCCCATTTCATGATGGGTGATTTACATGAATAACATATATGCAGCATGACAACGTTCTTCCCCAAACCATGCTGAGTACTCAGTGTTTGTTTGTTTTTAAGATTTATTTTATTGTTTTTTGACAGAGACAGGCAGAGATAGAGAGACAGAGAGAAGGGGGAGGGCCCAGAGCAGTCTCCATAGCTGCATGTCATCAGTTTTCGACATGGTTTTGTTTCACACAGGTGGGCAAGAGCCACACAGGGTGGGAACTGGGTTAAGGGCCTCCCACATGGGAGGCACACTTCCTTGAGCTGGAGGCCAAACCGGGAGAGGGGTGAGAACTGAACTGGGGGCCTCCTGCATGGGAAGCACACCCCAGTTCAGCATATGCATCCACATGGGCTGGGGCCAGGATTTACCAGTAAGTGAGAGCTTAACCTGCTGAGCCATCCCAGCTTTCCCAGTAGCTTTTTTTTTTTAAGATTTATTTTGTTTTTGAGAGAGAGAGACAGAGAGACAGAGAGAAGGGGGAGGCCCAGAGCAGTCTCCATAGTTGCGTGTCATCAGTCCTGGACATAGTTTCATTCCACACAGGTGGACGGGGGGCCTCCCAGGGCAGGGAGCTGGTGGGTACTTCCCGCATGGGAGGCACGTCCCTGCCAGCTGGGGACCAAACTAGGGGCCTCCCACATGGGAACTGAGAACCAAACTGGTGCCACACCCCAGTTCAGCATATGGGTCCATATGGGCAGGGCCTGGGATTTGGTCCTCAGTCACTGGGGCTGCAAAACAAGTGCTTAACCTGCTGAGACATCTGGCTTCCCCAATTCAGTAGTTTTTGACCAAAAATGACATGACCCTGTGTTTCATCCTCCCTATTTACCTGATCTCGCCCTGAGTGACTTTTTTGTTTGTTTGTTTGTTTCCCCAGATGGAAAAAGTCCTCAAAGGGAAACATTTTGCCAATGTGGAAGAGGTGAAACAAAAAATGGCAGAAGCACTAAAAAGCATTAAATTCGATGCGTTCAAAAATTGTTTTCAGCAGTGGAAAAAGTAGCTCAATAGGTGTATAAGTATTGAATTAAATGAAGAGTACTGTGAAGATGACTAAAGTTCAAACATGTAAGAATAAATACACATTTTTTTATAAATAAATTCCTAGAGTTTTGGGGTCCCCCCTCTCATAAAGAATGAAGACCTGGCTGTTTCACTAACCTGTGACCTCAGGGTAGGCCCTCGCCTCTGAGCTTTAGTTTTCTCATTCATAAGATACTGAGCAGCGACGGGCCTTGTTCCAGGATAGTTTGGTGACAAGTATAAATCCACTCAAGTTAGCTCAACAATGAGACAGGGCCTGCGGCAGCTCTCAGGGAGCTGTTCTATCATGAGGAATACAGGGTGTCCTCGGAACGTGACGCCTCGCCAGGAGCTGACCCAGGAGCTGGGAAATGTCCGGAACCGGCACAGACACCTGCTTCCTCTGCTGCCTCCCAGCGGTCATGTGGTCCCCGCGCCTGCCCCTCGCTGTGCTCCAGGTTCCTGCTTCTCGGCCCTGTCCCCAGATGACAGGAGCCCTTCAGCCCACTGCCACAGGTCCCTCCAGCTCTTGCCCCATGGGTGGGGCTCCCTGGGAGGCAGACTGTGAGATGGAGTTTATCATGGAGGGTGTTTTATCATGGAGAGTGCTTATTAGGATCGTTCTCAGGACTGACACCTGTGGAAGGAAAGGGGCGGATGCAGGAGTGGACAGAGAGAGAAGTCAAGTTCTGACACCATAGCCAAAATGTTCTCAGCTGATGTCCTGGGAAGCGCTGGACCTGTGACAGTGAGGGGTCCAGGCCTTTAATCTACCCCCCTCCCATCAGTCATTGGATGACTGTTGCCCAGGAGAGAAGCTGTGACCTTGGCAAGGCAGCCCTTGTCAACAGAGGCAGCCCTTGAAGGGCCACAGCTGAGAGACAGCTCACGTCTCATGTTGGTGGCAGCTGGGGGACCGCCCTTCCTCCCCAAAGGAGGCTCTGGGCAGCACATCCCAGTGTCTCCACATGACCCCAAGTCCCAAGCTTGGTTGGTGTCCTTGAGAAAGAATCTGGCTTGGCTCTTGGTCAGGTGTCCCTCTAAAGCCACGGCTGTGTTCAAGCAGCTGCCAAGTGACACGTGGCAAACAGCGCTTCAGTTAGGGGAGACAGGGGACCAAAGCGAGGGTGCTTCATGCAGAGTCTCCACATGTCCTGTACAAATTCACAGGCAGGAAAACAGTGTTAGGACTAGGGGCTCTGGAGCCAACCCGCTTGTGTGTGAATCTTGTTAGCTGGGAGTGCAGTCAGCAGTGCGTCACAGGAAATCGTGGCCAGGCGTAGACAAAGGAGGGGGATATTTGGCTCATCCCAGAACAAGCCTGGGAGAAGGTTGTCTTGAGCTGGTACAACAGCTTAAAGATATCGCTGAGGACCTGGGATCCTTCTATTTTCCTGCCCCATCATATTTAACATGTTGATTTTCTCCTCATGGTCACAAGGTGACTGCTATCTCTCTGATCATCACATCTGTGTTCCCCTTAACTGGGAGGAAGGGAAAAGGACAATCAGAAATGAGTGGGAAAGAGGAAGGCAAAGGGTTCTCTTTGAATTGGAAAAGAATGCCTGCTCCAAGGACTTTCACCTCTTGTTTATTGGCCAAAATTGTGTCACAAGGACTACACCTAGCAGCAAGGGAGGCGGGGAAGGCAAACATTTCAGCTTTCTAGCTGTGGAGTAAGGAAAAGAAGAGAGAGGGGGCTGGTAAGAGCTTTTGAATGGTTCTTCCACTGTGTGTGCTGCAACCACTTACTACCTGTGTGACTTGGGGCAAGCCACTTCATTTCTCTAGCCTCAGTGTCTATACTGATAAAATGAGATCATCGTAGTACCTACGTTAGATGAGTTCATACAACAGCGCCTGGGATATGAGAAACTCAGTAAATGTTAGCCCGCAGTCACTGTTGGGACTGACCTGTGATTCTGGTGGTGGCGTCTGAGGCTCAGTGGTGGAGAGCTGGGGGTAAGGTGACTGTGACAGCCCTACCCAGTAGGGTTCTGCCCTGGACAGCACAGCTCATTGAAGTGTGTAAGACGTGTCCCGGGGAGGCAGGTAGAGCCAGGATTTGGTTTCAGTTTGAAGTGTTTGGGGTCAGAGAGAGGGTTGTATAAACAGCTGGGTGTGGGCGTGGCCCCCTCTCCTTGGGGGGGCCGCTGGGGCGGTGGGAGGGCACAGGTGGCATGTGCCAGGCTGGCTGGGTTCATTTTAATGAATGAAATTTGGCCCTGGAGCCCCAATGCCTCATTTCTCTTCTTAACTGTTGGAAAATCAAAACAAGTCATTGATTGTGAGCAACTTTAATAAATTGATTCAATTTGATGAATAAAAAAGACAAGAGAGAGAACCACGTATTGCTTCCAGCCATAGGGCCAGTAGTTAATCTCAGCTCATAACCCTGTCTGGTGGTGGCGTGGATAATTAATGTGAGGGCCAGCTAAACGCCTCCTCCTAAGGCTGACTTGTTTGCAGAGGAGCCGATAACCCACTCTGCTTCGCAAGTGTGGATGCCCTTGGGGACCTGGGATGGTGTGGGGGGCCAGGCACTGGGACTTAGGGCACACATATAACCCCTAACATCTGCACACCTGCATGCACACTCTACCCCTGGCCCACGTGCACTCATGGTCGAGTGAGGGAGGAAGCCCACCCACCCCAGCACTGGACATACTCTCACATGTGGGCCCACCCAGCCTCTACACACACTGGCTTGAGAAGGAGGCCTGGCCCCTCACCACTCCCGGCCTCGGTTTCCCCCTCAGTAATACGGGCATTGGAACCGGCCTTGGGGGCCTCAGGTAAGTGGGGGCAAGCTCTTTGGAAACTGTCCCGACCTTTGATCAGCACTTGCCTCTTTCCCTGTGACCCCCACCCCTCCCCTGGCAGCTGGCTCAAGCCCCTCACATCTGTTCCCAGAGGAGGACCCAGTTCCCGAGGACCTGGCTGGATGTCCATGCCCTGGCTTTTCCCACAGGACATACAGTGTGAGCCTTTTCTTACCAGGCCCCTTTCGCAGGCACCTGGCTGAGAGGGTCAGAGCGCAGCTCCGGAGCCCCACTGCCGAGCTTGTGGGTCTTTAGCAGGTTACTTAACCTGTCTGTCCCTCAGTGTTCCAAACAGAGAAACTGGGGCCTAACAGTTGGGTCGCTGGGTTGTTGTGAGAGTCAGTGAGTGTAAGTCCAGCAGAGCTGTGCCCAGCCTGCAGTGAGCACGCAGTGTCAGCATGTTGGGAGCAGCAGCTGGGTGCTGGGGAGAGGTGGGGGTCCCCTAGGTCAGGCATATGGGAAGCACCCGGGAAACCAACAGCGGATTAATATCCACTACAAGGCCTCTGGACCCCTCACGTCAGGGTCTCAGGTGTGGGCGGGACATCAGGACCGCTGAAACTCTCCCGTGATTCCCGTGTGCAGCAGTTATGGGAGGCAGCAAGTCCCGGGGACAGGCCAGGGCAGACGAGGCCCTCCGTGAGTCCCAGCCAAGCATGACTGCCAAAGGCTTCCTGGAGGAAGGGGCTGGGCAGGTGGTAGGTGGCGGGGTTGGGGGATCCCCTCTGCTGTCCACCTGCTGCCTCACCTCCCTGCACCTCCCAGCTGCCTCTGCCCCTGCACTCCGTCTCCGGGGCCCCGTGCTCCAGCCGTTGCTGCCTCCTTAATGAAGGCAGATTGCTGCTCAGCTCGTCCACAGCACTCCTGATGGGGCCATTAATATTTCAGGGAAGATTAACTCCCCCTCTGCTCCCTCCCTGCACCCACAGGCCCTGCCTGACAGATGAGGGCCTCTGGCTCCGCAGAGATGGCGTGGTGACCTCTGGAGCTCAGGTGCTGCCCTGCGTCTGGGGGCCCTTCCAGCTTCCACTCTGAAAGTAGGGAAGGTGAATGAGAGGGTTTGAGGGAGGCTGAGTGCTGGGACTCCGCATGAAATCTTCAGGGGTCGAATTCAGTCCTTTTACTTGGCTCAGAGAATGCAAGTGACCTACTTACAGTCACGTGGCAGGAGTGGAACCTAGGACTCCTGACTTCTGGCTCGGAGACCTTTGGGCATCAGACGCCAGGGCCCAGGCAGGAGGACGGAGCCCCCACTCCCTCTCCAGAGGCCTCTGGGCATGACAAGCGTGACAAACGCAGTGTCCTCTGGGAGCGCCTGGGGAGGCCGGGGTCAGGAAGCCTGCCTGTGTCTCGTCAGGGTCTCCTCTGGGACCTGCTGCCATCGTGAGTGGAAAGGACGGGGGACCATGGGCAGGGTGGGACCAGTCATGTAGCCTCTGGAGCCCTAGGCCGGCTCCTCCCAAGGTGGTCTCTGGTAACGTATTCCCTGCCTGACATTGGCCCCCGGTCGATCTGGAGGTGGCAGAGGCCCTGAAGGACAGCGGGAGGCAGATGAAGAGGGAATGGGACCCCAGGCACTAATTTAAAGACAGCCCTCCCTCAAACCCCACTTCTTCTCTGCCAACCTCCAGCTCCCAACCATGTGCAGGCACACATACCCCTGACCCCCACTGCACCTGCCACACAGCACACATCACATACACCCGCACATGCCACACACACACTCAAGCACACACAGAACCCATCCATTCCTGGGCTTTCAATTAGCGTGGAAATGCTGCTGATGCGCAAATTTGTGTCTCTGGTCCAGACTCCTCTGTGACAGGGCAACCCTGGTGACCCATGCTCACGGTATTCATGCCCTGTGTAGTCCTCTGCTCTTGAACCTGCGCTGGCCCAAACCCCGGGGCAGAAGAGGCATCACATGACTTCAAAGGCTGGCGCTTTAGAAGTCTTGCAACTCGCACCTGGGTCTCCTGGAATACACTCCCAGGACGCTCCTTGGAATCAGCCTCCACGCTGTGAGAAGCCCAGGTCGGGAGGGCTCCTGCCAATAGCCCCAGCCGAGATCCCAGCCCTCACCTGCCAGCAGGAGAGGGGATCATTTTGGAGCTCCAGCCCAGTCAAGCCTTCAGATAACTCCTGCCCCAGCCATCGACTATCTGCAGCCTCTTAGGGGCCCCTAAGTTAGAAATGCCAGGTGAGCCCAGAAAACCCATAGGAGGTGAATTGTAGTGGGAAGTCACTACGTGTGGGCGGTTGGTGCTAGATAATCACACAAGATGAGCCAGAGGAGACTTCAGGCAGAAGGGCCTGGCCTTTGGGCGATCCTGGCCATGCCACTTCTGTGAGTTCATTTGTGGGGCTACTGTCAGAAGTAGGGTGCAGGGACTCTACAGTTGCTTCTCCTGGGCACAGATGGATTTTAGACTCAGAGTATTAGGGGTAGAACAGCTGCAGAGAAGAGAAAAGTCTCAAATTGCATTTGCTCACAGTGGAGGTGTTTCTTCCTTGCAGGCGGTTGAAGCTGATCGGCCAGTCTGATATCAGGGGCCCAGGCTCCAGGGCCACTGCTTTGCAAATGCTGGGGGGTGCCTTTCACATTGTTGTCTGTATTCTATTTAACATAGAATATAATGGAGAGAACGCTCCCTGAAACTGGGCAATGTAGGGTACTGCCAGACTTCTCTCTTGTTGCTCCATTGTGTGTGGCTTCCATTCCCAAGCTCACCCCTACCTCATGATCCAAGGTTGCTGCTGGAGCTCCAGACATTACATCTGCATTCTAACTGTCAGGAAGGAGGAATGATGAAAGCCACACCTCCTCCCTTTATAGACACTTCTTGGAAAAGATACTTTCACTTCTTAGTCAGAATTATATGACTGCATCCAACTGCAAGCAAGGTTGGGAAACGTGAGTTATTCTGGATGGGTACATGGCCAGCAGCAAATCAGGAGTTCATAGAAGAGAGTGAATGTTGGGGGCACTAGCAGACTCTGTAGGAGGAGCTTCACTTTTGTGATGCAGGGATCAGCTTGGCCCAGACACACAGAAGGAGGCAGAGGGCAAAGCCAAGAGTAATGCAGAGAGCCAGCCTCAGAGGAGACCGGAACCTTCAGGGACTTGTGGGAAACCACAGCTGGGGCCCTACAGGGAGCTGGGCAATCAGGAACAGCTGTGTTCCCTGCTCAGAACAAGGTAGGTAAGGAAGGAGAGTGGGGCCTCCCTAAAGTCAGTGGCAGCAGGCATGTTTGCACCAAGGAGCCCGAGGGGACCACTCCTGAGGACATCGAGTCCACACCCTGGGTCTCCCAGAAACAGGGTCCTCTCTTGGCAACCTGTCATGGGAGTGGTGGCTGCTCTCTCAAACCCAGTGTGTCCAAAATAGAGCACCTCTGGGCCTTCCCCTCCTCCCGTGCCCAACCTGCTGTCCCAGGCTTCAGGTCTTTCCCAGGTGTTCAGCACGAGCCAGACACCTGGAGACACGCTACATGCCATCTCGTATACCCCCAACCGGGCCACATGCCCCCTCCCCCTTTACCATGCTCTCCCTCTGCCTTCCCCGGCTCTCCTCATCTTGCCTGGATTGCTATGGTCACAGCAGAACCACTTGTCCCCTCCTCTACCCACCCCCCGCCTCTGGCCAGCTCAAGAGGCCTCCTGCAGCTTCTTACTGCCTCTAGAGTAAATCAGATTGCAGCCCCCAAGACCCAGCCCCCTCCCC
Source organism: Craseonycteris thonglongyai (assembly GCA_004027555.1). NCBI lineage: Eukaryota > Metazoa > Chordata > Mammalia > Chiroptera > Craseonycteridae > Craseonycteris > Craseonycteris thonglongyai. The sequence continues at coordinate 5,801 of PVKE010003415.1, read as the reverse complement.
CCAGAGCTGCCCGCTGCCCTCAGCCCCCTCACTGCCCCTCCCACTGCTCACTGCAGCTACACCAAACTGTTCAGGGGGCTCCACACATATCTGTGGTTTCTAGTTCCTTCCAGCCAGGTTCTTGATGTGACACATTATTGCTAGTCCTCAGAACCTCCTCTGACAAGGTAGTTAGTCCCATTTCACAGCTGAGAAGACGGAGGCTCAGAGAGGGTAACAAACTTGCCCAGCAGCCCAGAGGTTGAGCCGGGATTTGAGCCCAGGCTGACTTCACGCCACAGCTGGTGCTGTCCCCTCCAGCAATGCCCTGAATGCCATCTCCAGCATGACACAAGCATCCCCATCACCTTGTGCTCACCACACACACCCCGTGTGCACGCGGCCTTACAGCCGGGCCTCGTTCTCATCATCGTACTCCACACACCCCGTGTGCACTCGGCCCTACACACGGGCCTCGTTCTCATCGTCGTATTCCACACACCCCGTGTGCACTCGGCCCTACACCCGGGCCTCGTTCTCATCATCATACTCCACACACCCCGTGTGCACGCGGCCCTATACCCGGGCCTCGTTATCATCATACTCCACACACCCCGTGTGCACGCGGCCCTACATCCAGGCCTCGTTCTCATCATCATACTCCACACACCCCGTGTGCACGCGGCCCTACATCCGGGCCTCGTTCTCATCGTCGTATTCTTGCCTTTTTGTATTTTCACAGCTCAAGATACAGGAGCTTATTCCTGTGTCCTGGGGGAACCAGCTGCTGTCTCTAGGTGAGCTTTTACCTTCCTGGGCCTCAGGCTTCACACGTGCCGCTCCCCGTCTGCTCCCGCTCACTGCACGGCTGGCTGCTTCTCATCTGTTAGGTCTCAGCTTAAATGCCAGTTCCCCACAGAAGGTGCAATGGTGAGACTTTAAGAAATAATGTGACAGTTTAAAAGTTAAATTTACCATATGACTCAACAATTCCACTCCTAGGAATCTACCTAAGAGAAATGAAAACATACATCCACACGAAGACTTGCGTATGAAATGTTCATAGCAGCTTTATTCACAATAGCCCCCAGTTGGAAGCCACTAACCCTCCCTCAGCTGGTGACTGGATAAACAAAACGTGATCTATTCATGTCATGCAATAGAGCGTCAGCAATAAATAGGCATAAACTACTGGTTCATAACACATGCCTTCAAAGTATGCTAATTGAAAGAAGCCAGACATATGAGATCATGTATGATCCATTTATATGTAATTTCCAGAAAAGGTAAATCTACAGAAACAGAAATAGATTCGTGGTTGCCAGGAATGGGAATCACTATATTTGGGCTTATGGAATCTTTCTGGGGCAATAAAACGTTTTTACTAGATTTTGGTTGATGGTTGCACCACACAATAAATTTACTATTACTAAACTATACATCTGAAATTGGAGAATTTTGTGATATATAAAATATAACTCATTAAAACTGTGAAATAAAAGAAAGTTATTTTTAAAAGTCACTTCCCAGAGAAGCTTTGCTGACACCTGTTCCCAGCCTCTCCAGATGCAGCTCCTTGCCTCGTCTCCTGGCCCTCTGATTTTCCATCAGAGCCCTTGGATCAAGCAGAAGCTATACGTCCATGTGTTATCTGTTTCATGCAAACCTTCTCCTTCAGAATGGGGCCTCCACGGGCAAAGGGCCTGGCTCTTTTCTTATAAGCAGTTTTATTGAGATACAATTTATGCACCATACAGTTCACTCAAAGTGTAAACTTCAATAGTAGCCTGAATTAGTAGCATATATTCACAGAGAGGTGCAACCATCACCATGAGTCAATTTCATCTCCTTGCCAAGTCCCATACCCTTTAGTCATCACCCCCCTTCCTCCACTCCCCTCAGCCATAACCAACCACTAATCTAGGTTGTCTTTATAGATTTGCCTATTCTGGACATTTCATATCAATGGAATCATGTAATATGGGGTCCTTTGGGGTTGACTTCCTTCACTTGGCATATTTTCAAGGTTCATGTTGTAGCACAAAGTGACACTTCATTCCTTTTTATTCCATTGTATAATATACCGGTACCACATTTTGATTATTCATCAGTTAGATATTTGGGTTGTTACCACATTTTGGCTATTAAAAATAATGCTGCTATAAATATATATATATATTTTAATTGTTTTTGACAGAGAGAGAGAGATATAGAGACAGAGAGAGAACTGAACTGGGGGAGCTCCCAGTTCAGCACATGGGTCCGCACAGGCCGGGGATGGGACTCGATCCTTGGTCCCCAGCGCTGCAAAGTGAGCGCTTAACCCACTGAGCCATCCTGGCTTCCCCTTCTATAAACATTTGTGTACAAATTTTTGTGTGGACATATGATTTCATTTCGGTTCAATTCCACTGAGGAGTAGAATTGCTGGGTCGCCATGTTTTAAACTTTAGGCCAGACTACTTTCCAAAATGACTGCATCGTTTACATTCCCACCACAAGTATTTGAGGGCTCAGATCTCTCCATATCTTCACCAACAGACTTTTAGATCATAGTCATCCTAGTGAGTGAAGTGATCTCTCACTGTGGTTTTGATTTGCATTTCCTGATGACTAATGATGTCAAACATCTTTTCATGTGGTCATTGGCCATTTAATGTATCTTCCTTGAAAAATATTTATATCTTCTGACCATTTTAAAATTGCATTGTCTTTTTATTATTGAGTTCTCTAAGAGTTCTTTATTCTACATACAAGTCCCTTAATGGATACCTGGTTGGCAAATATTTTCTCCTATTGTATGGCTTGTCTTTTCACCTTCTTGATAATGTCCTCTGAAACACACAAGTTTTTTTCATAAATTTATTTTTCTTTTGTAGCTTGTGCTTTTGGTCTCCTAAGAATCCATTGCCAAATCCGAGGTTCTGAAAATGTATTCCTATGTTTCCTTCTAAGAATTTTATAGTTTTAGCTCTTACATCTAGGTCTTTGATCCATTTGGAGTTAATTTTTTATGTGGTGTGAGTTAAGGGTCCAACTTCATTCTTTTGAGTGGCTATTCAAATACCCCATCACCATTTGAAAAGACATTTCTTTCTCCACATTGAATGGTCTTGGCACGCTTGTGAAACTTCAGTTGACCAGGGACACCTGATTTTATTTCTGGACTCTCAACTCTATTCCATTGATCACATCATATGTCTATTCTTAAGCCAAACTATTTTGAATTTCTTTGATTTTTTTCACTACCACACTGCCTGGAATACTGCAGTTCAAGTATTTTTTTGAATGGTCAAAGCCCAACAACCAAATACCACCAGGAACACATCTATAATCAAAAACATTCAGTGTACTTAGCTTGCGGCAGCCAAGCAGAGTGCACCCCAAGGACCTCTGGAGCATCTCGCAAGGTGTGTTCTGAGAGAGGCCACTTAGCAGGTTGTGTTGCTGCTGGGTGATTTGGAGGAGAGGTTGGGGAAGCAGAGGCCAGTCTAGGATAGGGAGCTACCAAGGGGTAGAGAGAGTCAGTGATAAGGACCTTAGTTTCTACGTACCTAGGAGGTGGGAGGATTAAAACACTGCTAAACTGTCACTGGTGGGGAAGTCCGTCACTCATGGGCGGGCAGGAATGGCCTTGTCTGTGTGCTCTTCTGTGCATAGTCTTAGTTCCTTTGGGAACTTCTTGGTCTATCATCAGCAGAGCTGTTCTCTACATTTGGGGTGTAAACACATTGTCCCTGCTGCGGAAAAGGTAGGGCTTCAACAGTGGGCTAAGACCAACCCCACCTATCCTAGGACATGTACGCTGATACTTGTCGTAGGGCCAACACAGGGACCAAGGGCAGGTGGGGAAGGTAGGAAGTGCCCTCAGTGTATGATGGCCAAAGCCTAGACCTCTCCAGTGTGGCTTGGTACAGTCATTTCCAGCCCCCACACCCCTGTGCCTCAGTTTCCTCACCTGTAGTACAAGGGCTGTCTGGAAAGTATCCGGTCATGTAGTATGAAAAATAGAGGCATTTATGGCTGGATTTTTTCCAAACAGCCCTCATAGAAGGAGATCAGATGGGACAGGGCTTGGGTCCTTTTCCAGTCCCTCATCTATGATCTAGCTTTCTTCATGTGCAATTTCAGAGAGAGGGAAAGCTCCGCTAGGTTCCCCTCTCCCCTCTCCCCCGAACACAGCTGACTCATCTGGCTTCAAGTTCCTGATTCAGTCTTTTAGCTCAGCAGCTCCCAGACATTTGGATTTTATGCCCTGGAAAAATGTCTAAAAACTATTTTTGGGATCCACATAGGGCTGCCAATATTTTATTTTGTCAAGTAGGATATTAAAAATTGCAAGTACTACCACCTGTTGCAAGCATTGTGTCACAAAAGGATAACAAAATAAAGGAAAATTGTAATACCCTCAAATTGCCTGTGTTCCTCTCATTCTTGGACAAAGGCAACCAGTCCTGTTGGAATGGACAATGGTTGTTCTTGGGAATGACTGCTTTACCTTATGACTTGGACTCTTATTAAAATGCAAATACTGTGACAGCGCCAGCCTCAATTGTTCACAAGGGAGTGATGGGCTCTGAGAAGGCCGGGGACGGGTGGCAGGCGGCAGTGGGGGTGGGAAGAGCTCAGTCTGAACTCTGAACACCAGGCCTCTGGCAGCTCCACTGACCAGGGAGGGAAGGACTAGCACCCTTGTCTGCAGGCACATCCCAGCGGGGTTCCTAATTGTGAGGCTGAAATAGGGGCCTGGGAGAGGGTGTCAGCAATAGTGAAGCTCTAATGAGATAAAGGCTGAACTAGACAGTCTCCCCTCTGGTCTTGAAGCTGAGCCCTTTTAACACCTTCCTAGCTGCCAGTTTCTATTAATATTTCCAGTCATTTCCACCTCTAATAGTTGCCCAAAGCCTGTGAGAAATAGTCTGTGTAGTTGTGTGTGTGTCCAGTAACCATCATAGGTGTTTTTGTGGAAGGAAGAAAGAAGTGGAGAGCAAGTTGTTCAGCCCATAACAATGTTGAGGATCTGTTTTTCAGCTCATTTAGGTCACAGGACAACATATGGCATCCGTGGGTTCACTCTGTCTGGACTATGAAGAGCTGCATTCCAAGAGGGGAGCCCTCCTGCACCCCAGCTCAGTCTTCCAGAGCATAGAAGCACAATGCACTATATATACTCCCTTTAAAAAGTGCTCCTGTGTCTGTAGAGGGAACATATCAGCAGACAGGGGGTGGAGCTACTTGGGGGCTGGATCACCGGTTGTGCCAATCAAGTCTGTGAGACTCCCTAAGAATGACAGCCTCCTGAGGGAGCCTGGGCAAGCTTGCTTAAAGGGACAGTACAGGATCAACCACTGAGATTGGTGTAAGAGTCCAGAGCCCCTGCATTCACCAGTGTGTCCTCAAAGTGGCTGCAGTCCCCTTCAACCCCCACTTCATTTGCTGCAAAAGACGAGTGATTTATCTGTCTAATTGGGCTTTTATTTGCATTTTAAATCATGCTTTTCTGCTAAACTAATGGGCCCCCTATTTATAGATGACTCCAACATTAAAGTGACTACTAATTACTACAATTAATATCACGTTAAAGTCTTGCCAGCCAACTTCACAGCAACTTGTATCGCCTACTCATTTTCAATTAAGGCACATTGACAGAGAGAATACGTGGTTATTAAGAGCGGTCCCTGGGGTGTAATTGCTGCTCACAAGGTCATTAAGGAACTCCCTTGCAAGGTTGACACCTCAGTGCCTGGGGGCTGGGGGCCCAGATCCAGAGTCCTACCTGGGAGCCATAAAGACTCAGTGCCCCAGGCTGCCAGGCAGACGGG
>PVKE010003414.1:0-72522 GCA_004027555.1 Craseonycteris thonglongyai | reverse complement strand
CAGGATCAGAGGGGAGGGCTGGTGAAGAGTGAGCAAGGCGGTTTAGATTTTATTCAAAGTAAACCAGAGTTCACTGAAGAGTTTTTAAGAATAAGAGTGATTTGCATTTATAAAGATCACCCTGGCTATTTTAAGAGTGCAAAAGGGAAGAAGTGGAAACCATGAGAGCAAGTTAGAGGCTACTGCAGTAATTCAGGGAAGACTAGAATGGCAACAGGAAAATTGGAAAAATCAAAAAAGAAACCAGGATCTATGATTTCAGGTCTTGTTTTTTTTGATCTTGCACTAAAAACTAGATACTACTGCTATCTGCTCTCCTCACTGTTAAAAAAAGCTAGAATAAAGAAGGACAAATTTCCTCATAAGAATATGCTCCATTTAAAATAAAATGACTGTCTAGGAGCTAAAGCAAACTTTTGGCCCAGATACATTGTAGTTTGTCTACAGAGCTGGAGAAGGTGTTAAAGACAGGCAAAGGGTAGGAGTTTAAGTCAGAGCACAAAAAAATGCCCTTCATTCATCCATTTCAGTATTTGTTCCTTGACAATATGGGAATGAGGATGTTAGATTAATCAGGAAAAGTCTCAATGTCCTTGTTATCTTTCTCTAGTCTAAAATTTGTTATTCTACTAATCACAAATTGTCACATCCTAGGGAAATTAGCTTATGCTGCTTAAACTTGAAGAAGACTGATTTGTAACAGAGCTTAATTTTAAAACAGAAAAATATTTTTCTAGAAAGATGGTCTTGCTAGAAATTGGACCAAGTTCAGAAGGCTGCTTTGTGAGTACAGTGGGTCCTATATATCTGCAGTTTCCACATACAGAAATTCAACAAACCATAGATCAAAAATATTTGGGGGGAAAAAATGTTATGTAGTTGTTGATGTGTACTATGTAGTTAGGCCTATGATGACTACATCTGTACTGACCACGTACAGGCATTTCTTTCTTGTCATTATTTCCTAAACAATACAGTATAACAACTATTTACATAGTACTTACATTGTATTAGGTATTATAAGTAATCTAGAGATGATTCAAAGTATATGGGAGGACGTATGTAGGTTATATGTAAATACAATGCTATTTCACTTAAGAAGCTTGAGCATCTGCAGATTTTGGTATTTATAGGGGTCCTGAAACCAATCCCCCTAGGGAAAACTAACTGTACAATAGGAGAGGTTATGTGAGACTAGAAGTGCCTATAGCCTACAGGTTCACTCCAGACAGGTTAGTTACACAGTGTCCACTCTTCACTGATACTGAGTGTAAGTGTCCTATCAAGCCATCAATGCCTATTCTTCCTGCTGGCCCATGTTTCTCAACCAATTCTAGCTTTCAATGTTCTGAGCTATCTTTAGTTTTTTTAATTGTATCAAGAATAGATCCTTTAGTAGTTGATGATTTTATTAACAGAGTACTATTTGATCCCTGAGCAAATAATAAGAGCTATGTTTGTAATTGTTTTACAGAAGATGCTAATCCTTAATAACTTCAATCTGATTAATTAATCAAGGAAGGTATTTTACAGCAGGCACTAGCCTCTTCTGAACACCTCATAAAATAGTTTCCTGTTTTATATATTAATGTGTTGTCTAATAAAGATTACACTTTAAACTGCTCATGAATGGTTTCTATTAATCACACTGAATATATCCACATAGACCAAAGCAATAGCAACATATATAACCTTTCCTTTTCCCTGCACATTCCAATTCACTGTCAAAAATAGATCTTTTCAGGTCTCCCAAGCACATCCCAAGTCCATTTGATTCTCTTCATCTTCACTGTTATTGCCCTATTCAAGTCATTATCATCTCTTCATTTGATCTGCTTGTTTCCATACTATTCCTCTTATAATTCATTCTCTATTCTATGGCCAAAAAGAGTTTCTGAAAATACAAACCAGACCATGTTTCTACTTTGCTTAAAACTCCCAATGGTTTCTCACTGCCCTTAGAATAAAATAAAAACTTACCTTGCTTCACAAAGCCTTACTATCTGTCCCTTGACTATGTCTCTGACCTTATCTCCTGCCTCTTTCCCTCCCACTCACTAACTTCCAAGCTCAAGACACCCTCTCTGTTCACAAACATACAAGAAACCTTCTTGCCTTAGGACCCTTGCACAGCTGTACTATGGAACAGACTGTCTGCAATTGATAATAATGATAATATTCCATCACTGCCCTAAACGCTCTACATCTATTCATTACTATGTAGCCAACACTCTGATGTAGGTATTATTATCCTAGATGAAGCTAGCTAGTGGTAGAGCTGGGATTTGACTCCAGCACCTACAATGTTGACTATGGTGTTATTCTGCCAGTGACATGTGGTTGGTTGCCTCTCACAGACCTTCACAGGCTGACTCCTCTGCCTATTCAGTCTCAGCTCACACAGTGGCCTCTTAGGAGGCCTTCCATGAACTGCTGCCCTCTTATCCGTCTTCCTTCATTCCTCACCTCATCACTCTCCAGCATACCACCTTCTTTTATTTTCTCTACACCACTAGGATTTGCTAATTTTTGTTTACTTGCTTATTATTGATACTCCCTCATTAGAATTAAGCTTCCAGAGAGCAGGGGCCTTGTCTATTGCACTAACTCAAGTGTTTTTTTACCTTATACAATGTGAGGCACATAAAAAGAATCCAATTAATATTTGCTGAATAAATAAATATTCAGCCAGGAAAGAGTTTACACTCAAGTAAGATTTCGTCAAGGATTTCAACAAGGATTAAAAAAAAGTCTCTAAAACCTTACTGTGGCTAGAAACAGGAATTATCTAAAGTTCAGTTCATGAAGCAGTCTATTAAAAGTGTGCTTACTGTCCCACAGGCACAAAATAATAGATGGTGAAACAGTAAGATTTGTGTCTTTACGATATTCATATACAGTAATTCTTTATGAGTCTATCGTGTATTGAGTTGTGTAAATCTTATTCCCTGGCTAGCTCACTTGATTGTGTAAATTTTTTCTTAATATATTTACATTTTTGCTGATACATCTTACTATTCTCCACACATTTTATAGTGTGTGTCTGTAGAAAAGCTACACTATCCCTCTTCACCAGTTACTTTGGTCATTTTTATCTCTTTCATGAGAACAAACCTTCAAGTGCAGAAGCACCACAACTTTCTGCAATACTCAAAACTCTAGACTGGGTAAGCACACTTTCAGAGGTTCTCAATTGTGTACCATGACAGACTCTTCACAAGAGCATTGCAAATTTCAATCCATGTGTAAAATGTACTTTTGCTTCAAGTAAATATTAATATTGTTATTGTTTGTGCAGTTTTGTTTAGGGGAGGATATACATCTATAAATATAATTAAGAACATGGTACAACATCAGATAAATGCTAACGAAAGACTGTATTTATGTGAGGATGTTGTTCTGCAAATATATAAAAGAATGAGATCAGGGGAATGCCAGGATAGCTCAGCAGGTTGAATGCTTGCTTCACAACTGCAAGGTTCAGGGATCAAGTTCCAGCGCTGGCCTGTGCAAACCCATATGCTGAACTGCGGCACAACTGGTAACTGTTAGGATAGTGGTAAAAGTTCTCACCTCCCATGCGGGAGGCCCCCAGTTCTGTTCAAGCCCTGCTTGCCCCCACATCCACCTGTGTGAAATGAAATTATGTCACAACTAATGATATACAACTATGTAGACTGCTCTGGGCCCTCCCTCTTCTCTCTCTCTCTCTCTCTCTCACCTTCTCTCAAACAATAAAATAAATATTTAAAAAAAAAATGGTATCAGAGAGATAAATAATTTCATTAGTGATTTGATGCTAAACAGCAACCATAAAATAGTGCAATCCCGTGGATACTTTTAGGTGCTATAAACATTGTTACACCATAGTTATTCTGTAATTATTGCTGACTTGTTTGGTGTCCCTTTGAGCCCTTTACTACCCTCAAACATGCCACCAAACTGTCTAGTAATCAAAAGTGTGGCATTAACACAGAAAGGCTAGGGATCACTGCAATAGGAGGAATCTTTAAGTGTTCAAAATATTTTTTCTAGATCATAAATTATTGCTCAGAACTTATAAAATAAGTTTCTGTTCCTAACTTCATCATTATATACATTGCCTGCATCAAAGCTCATTTAAGTTTTCTTCCTACTTGGTGAGAGTTTTCTGTGTAGTTAAGCCCAAGTTACTTAGCATTTCTCTACCTCAAAACCACTGGCCATAAACAGAAAGAAGTTTTACATGCATAAGAAAACACAGTAATTTATTTCACTAAGGAAATGACCAATTCATTAACAATTTATCAGGGAGGTTTAATTAAGAAACTTTCCTTCAGACCTAAGGTGGAAAGAGACATTTTGAAACTATACAAGAGACAAAGATAAATAGAGGCAATTTGGCATTGAGGAATTGTTACCCACCTGTATGCACCAATTTACTTCCACCTTGTTCAAATAGCTATTTATAATATTGCCAAGCAAGGACATTAAACACTAAAGATGCTTAATTTAGTCTTGAATGCCACTAATTGCGTTAAATCCATTGGCTTAGAAAAGGAAAACTGAAAGCAAGGAAAAACGAAAGAAAGCTAAGAGGAGAATAAAGAAAATAGAATTAGAAAAAAAACACAAAAGCCTTCTCCCTCTATTTCTATGCTTCCACCACAGCTACCATTTGAAGTAGCATGTCCAGGACTGTAATATTCACTCTGGGGGACAGAAAACAAGAATTCACAATCTGATTGGGAAGACAAAATAATTTACATGAACCATTTGAAAGTGTTAAATTGTAAGGTCCTGCTGGAAAAGGAATTTAGAGAAGGAAGAAATTAGTGTGAAAAGAATAGGCAAAGAGGCTTTCATGTAGTAAAGGGCGTCCCAAAATTCACGTAAAAAGTAATTTTGATAGAAAACACAGGTTTATAATTAAAATTGTAAATTTTCATTGCTCAACAATGAAAACGCATTGTTCTTTTGTGTAGCGCTCCATTTTTAATAACCCTGAATTGTCACGTGTCATGCTGTCTTTTTTTTTCATTGGCAACACTTTACCGCACAAATGACGCAAAATTCAAATCTTGCGTGAGTTTTGGGATACCCTTTATTTGAACATAAATTGGCCTTGAAGATGAGTAATACTCAATAAGCAGAGGGAAGAAATTTAGAGAGAGGAGGAAAGAGATAAAGCTCTGAATATATATGAAAAGGTCAAAAAGAGGAGAACTTAGTTGAAAAAAAAAAAGTTTAGAATTATGCCCTATCTTCCAAAGGCCATAAACAGAAAGAATGCAGACTAGTTAAAATATATGATAAAATGTGATTTTTATAAAAGCAGAGAATCTTAATGTTAATATGTTAGAGAATAGGCTCAGTTTTACTCAATGCTCTTCTTTTAAATATATATATATATATATATATTTAAGATTTATTTTATTGTTTGACAGAAGATGAGAGAGAAAGAGAGAAATGTGGAAAAGATCCAAAACAGTCTCCATAGTTGTACATCATTAACTATGACATGGTTTCATTCCACACAGGTGGATGTGGAGCCGTGTGGGGCAGGAACCAAACTGGGTACCCTCACCTTCGCTGAGGAGCCATCCCAGTGATCACCAGTTACACCACAATTCAACATATGGGTTTGCACAGGCCAGGGCCAGGATTTAATCCCTTACAGTTGCAAGGCAAGCACTCAACCTGTTGAGCTATCCCAGCATTCCCTCAGTGCTCTTTTTCCAAATGTCTCTTAAGTAGTTCAGAAATCTCATAGTAAAGAATTGGTGAAGTTTATAATACACACTGAAAGAGCTCACTATGAGTTAATCTACTCATATGGTAGTCTAGTAACATAATCTATGGCCTCAACTCAGGTAAACATTTAAATCTAGTATACATATATTGCCCATCTCTATGTATGTTCTTACCTCAGGTTCCTTGGAATTTGTGTAAAGCTGTTTAAGGAAAAACAAAAGCATTTAATTTTGGAAATTTACTAGATTACTCCCCACAGAATACATGTTTTATGTGAACAGTTCAATTTGTGCTGTGCTAACTGAATATTTATATATACAGGGGTTGGCAGAAGTAACACCCCTTTTTTCTGAGCTGGTAATAACACTCCAGTAGAGTGCTACTTCTGTTGGACCCTGTATGTGCATATATACACATATACAAGGTATATATACATACACATATATCTTAAGATATATAGTTTAAGCTAGAGATAAAATAAGCTCCTATTTTGTAAAATAGAGAATCTTTATATTTTGTGAACACTGTCTATAAGAAAATTGATAATCTAATTGCTACCAATCAATGTCACCCCATTAAATTTAACAATACAGAAAAAAAGAAAAAGAAAATTGATAACCAGGTATTTCTGATTACTGTGGCTGAGCTACAAATAAATTCTAAATAGTGTGTTATGGTTTAAAAAGTTTTAAATAAATCATATATTTTTTAATGAATTATATACTCTCAATGGTATCTTTTCATTTTCTTGCTATTCTTAACTACATTCACCATGTTATACCCAGAAGTATAGAACACTTAAAAAAAAAAAGTCTACACAACTTCAAAAACAAAAACTTCAAGTCTATAAAGTAACTCAAAAAACAAAATCCTGATAGCCAATAGATGAAGCAAATATTCGATCCTATATTTTTTCCCATGTATTGTAATATACCAAAAAAATATATAGTTTGTGATCTTTTATTAAAACTTCTGATAGACTTTTTTTTTTTAATTCCTAATTGTCATAGGACAGATAATGAAATTCAAGAAGGTGGAAGAAAAGTACTGTTCTAATGTTGCACTTGCTAAAAGACAATGAAGTAAACACAGAGGTTTTTTGAATGTGTACTTACTGTAAGTACTGCCATATGTAGCTTCAAGAGAAAATAAAACTATTGTTATATATTATATATTATATATCATATACTTGCAACTATATTATTGCTATTTTTCATTAAAGGCTAATTAAAATATAATTTCAGAGAGGTTCCAAAGACTTGGGTAGAAAAAAAATATTATTGGGGAAGCTGGGATGGCTCAGCAGGTTAAGCGCTCGCGTTGAAGCCCTGGGGCCCAAGGATTGAATCCTGACCCTGACTCAGGCGGACCCCTGTGCTGAACTGGGGTATTCCCCCAGTTCAGTTATTGCCAGGGCCTATGTGGGAGGCTCCCAGCCCAGTTTCTGCCCTGCGCAGCCCCATGCCCACCTGTGAAGTGAAACTATATGGAAAACTAATGCTGTCAACTATGGAGACTGCTCTGGGCCCTCCCCCTTCTCTCTGTATCGCTCTGTCTCTGTTTCTCTCTGTCAAAAATCAATAAAGTAAATCTTTAAAAAAAAAAAAGAAAAAGAAAAAAATATTATTCAGAAGACCAGAAAAAGGGACACTAATTATTCATTCATTCGAGTGCCTACATACCCAGGGTTCTGCTGGGGCGGGGTGGGATTCAAACACAGAAAATAACTATCTTTACTCTATAACTATAAGTTATATTCTAGTTTGTGAGGCAAAAGATATACAAAATAGTTTATTATTACTAAAATTAAATATGCCACATGCATTTCAAAAAATAATGAGCCTTTTGAAACTGATCTACTAAAGTAAAAAATATTAAGTCTGATAAAAATCTTTAAAACCCGTGTCCTCTCTACATATATACATTACTATAAACAGATCCTCTTTCTTAGAAAGAGTAATAGAATACAAGTATACTGATACAGAGAAATAATAAAGCCTATGATAAATTTTTAAAAACTAGAATACAAATGAGAAAATTTCAGGATCATAATTTCACATCAAATTATTAACCTATTTCATGCAAAGCACTGACACTTTAGTGCCACTGTGTGGCTATTTTGGTTACTGCGTACAATTGATTTTAAGCCTACTGGTAAAACTCTATTGTGCATTAATTATTTAATTAAAAGTTCATTTGGGAAGCCGGGATGGCTCAGTGGGTTAAGCGCTGACTTTGCAGCGCCGGGGACCAAGGATTGAATCCCGGCCCCGGCCCGTGCGGACCCATATACTGAACTAAGGAGTTCCCCCAGTTCAGTTCTCTCTCTGTCTCTGTATCTCTCTCTCTCTCTCTCTCTCTGTCAAAACCAATAAAATAAATTAATTAATTAAATTAAAATAATATCCCTGTAAAAATAAAAGTTCATTCATTCAAAAATAGACAAGGCTCCTGATCTCAGGGAACATGCAGACAAGCAGGGGAGAAAACATTAAACAAACAAACAAAAAATCACACAGATAAGTATTAATTGTGTTCATTGCTATAAAGAAGCAGCACGGGGCTCTTGAGAACATTAAACAGAGGGACAATCTAGGCTAGGGGAGGAGAGCTGTCAGTGAAGGCCTCCCTGAAGAAGTAAATACCTGTATTTAGGCTGATATTTGAAGGATATATTGGAGTTAGCCAGGTAAAGGGTGTTGGATAGGGAAGAGAATTTTCCAGGCAAAAAGAAACAATGTGCACAAAGGTAAGAGGCACTTGCATGTTGCAGAATCCTTGTATGGCTTGAACATGGTGAACAATGGTGAGAGTGATGTTTTGGAAAGGCAGATGGAGACTAAATAAAACAAGCCTTGTAGTTCATGTGATGTATTCTGACCTTTATTTTAAAAGTCATGGGAGATGGTTAAGCAAAAGAATGGGTAAAAGAATGGCATGATTAGACTCAGGTTTCTGAAAGAATGTAGTATGGACAGTGGGTTGGAATGGTAAGAAATTGAGAATGAGAATAAGGAGGCAAATTAGGAGGCTATATACAACATAGTCTCTTTTATATAATAACTATCAAAGAAGGCACAATATAAAGTACACAAAAAACTAAAAATCACCTAAAATTTCACAACTAGAAATAATCATCTTCAATAGAATATCTTTTAAGTTCTCTACTCAAACTTGACTTTACTCAAAACTATTTTTTAAATTATTTCCAAAGAAAAAGAAAAAAAACAAAAGAAAGAAAAAAAGTTTAATTATTTCCTACTAGAAATAGAGTACCTTGGCAAAAGTGGTAAGATATTAACAACTGAAAAACATTGTAACTACTATTTGCTTGAGTTTAAGTCATCCATCTAAGGAATTGTCTTTTAATCTCCCAAAACAGTAAATTTAATTGATTCAGTTACACAGGTTATCATTTAAATAAAATAAAGCCATCAAAGTAGGTATACTTTTTTAATAGTACACTGTTATTATAGTACATGTAATATTGTAATTATTTAAGTGACTCTCAGACTGTGAACTCCTTGAGTAAAGAAATCATGTTTCTCTCATTTTTATCTTATCAAGTACCATGATAAGGAACAATGTCAGGTAAAACTAAATAGGCAAAGGAGGAAGGAAAGGAGGAAGAAAAGGATAGATAGAGAAAACACACATAAAGCTTATTATGTGTCAGGCACTGTTCTAAATATTTTAGACCAGTGTTTTCAAAGTGTTGTGTGATCCCTAGACCACCAGTCTCAGAATCACCCGGAATTTGTCTGAAATGCAAATTCTTATTTCAGAAATTTTTAGGGTGGATCCTAGCAATGTGTGTTTTAACATGTCCTCCAGGTGATTCTTATGCAAGCTAATATTTGAAAACCACTGCACTAGATTATTAATTCATTTAATTCTCAACCTCAGAGGTGGGTTCTATTATTATCCCCATTTTAAATGTAAAGAAACTATGGTACCCAGAGGTAGTTACTTAGCCAAGGTCACAGAGGTATTAAGTGTGTGGATGTATAAGAGGGTCTACAAAAATTAACCTCACAGGATGATGTCATCATAAATTCCTAACTGGGCAAGTCAAGAGGGGTAGTCATGCCCTAGGCATATAACTTTTTTAGTAAAAAGTTTATCTTGCCTTAAGCAAGTCCTTGTCCATTGTTCTTGTGCATTTAGAAATAAGGATAACTACTCTTAAGAGAATACATAATCTAATTAACTATCCTGTTACCCAATCCCTGCCTTGCTTTCTCCCACCTTCATGTAATCTTTAAATTCCTTCCTTAATCTCAAATGCATAAAAGAAACTGCAAAACTGTTATTCTCCAGAGAATTTCAGATCTTGCTTTCCCACAACTGTCATCAGTTGGCTCAAATAAACTCATAAAAATTTTCTACAAGTTTGGACATGCTTATGTCCACAAGTGGCAATTAGGATTCATTTAAGACTGATTCCAAAACTCAAGCTCATGATTCTATTGTACTGTGATGGACACTCAGGACTTGTTGCTCAATGAATGGATGAAGGAGAATGAATGAGCACTGTTCAGTATACTAGTGATGACCTTCTCCTGCTTCTCAGCTTGTCCAAGTACTAAGGGCTTTCAAAGCTCACAAGTCATTTTCTCTCAAAGATCTCCCTCTTAATCCTCACTGGATATAACCCCTCCTTTTCCAAACATACATTGTATACAATCAGTATCTTTCCTTTGGCATGCATCACTTTCATTAGAAAATGATAGAGGTGATAAAGTGTAATAAGAAAAAAAATCAATATTTAACATCCCAATATGGCACAGGCACTGGCTAATCAGAAAGGATGCAAATTTAGAGCTGGGGCTGGGTTTCTGGAAGCTCCCCTGGACCACCTTCTTAACTCTTTATTTGCTAGACTGTCTCAAGCCGTCTTTTGTGATCACAAAAGAGACACTGGTGGGGTGAGGGAGAGGACATTGTGTGGGTCATGTGGGATCTCAGAGAAACTGCTATTCACTACCTGCTACAGAGTATTTACATATTTTAACAATAGGTACAAGTTGGGCCAGTGTGTAACAGCTAATTATCAGCCATGCATATGACCATTTATCTTCTGCCATGGTAAATAAGCTCTTTGAGTGTACATCCCATATCTGTTTTATTTTTGTACCCTACAGCTCCCCAGGTCAGTTGAATAAATCATAATAATTATTCAATAGAAAAGGGAAGATGTGTAACTAAATAGTCCAGTGGTTTACTAATAATCCAATGTAAGGCCTAATCACCTCAAGATTTCTTAAAGGAATGGAAATTGAGAAGGAGTAAAAAGAAAATAAACAGATGAGGAAGGGAGGAAAGCAATGATAGAAAGTTCATTTATATATATAATATTTTATCTCTTCAACTAGGACTACAGCCTCTAATTTTTTTAAGATTTATTTTATTGTTTTTGACAGAGAGAGAGATACAGAGACAGAGAGAAGGGGGAGGGCCCAGAGCAGTCTCCATAGTTGCACATCATTGGTTTTTCTACATAGTTTCATTCCACAGGTGGGTGCGGGGCTGCACAGGGCAGGAACTGGGCTGGGGTCTCACCCTGGTGAGAACTGAACTGGGGGCACTCCCCAGTTCAGCATATGGGTCCACACGGGCTGGGGCCGGGATTTGATCCTCGGTCCCAGGAGCTGCAAAGTGAGTGCTTAACCCAGTGAGCCATTGCAGCTTCCCCTAATTTTTATTTTTAAGATTTCATTTTTATTGTTTTTGACAGAGAGATACAGAGACAGAAAGAAGGGGAGGGCCCAGAACAGTCTCCACAGTTGCACATCATCAGTTTTTCCACATAGTTTCATTCTACAGGTGGGCGCAGGGCTGCACAGGGCAGGAACAGGGCCAGGGTCTCACCCTGGTGAGAACTGAACTGGGGGCACTCCCCAGTTCAGCATATGGGTCCGCATGGGCCGGGGTCGGGATTCGATCTTGGTCCCTGGGGCTGCAAAGTGAGTGTTTAACCCACTGAGCCATCCCGGCTTCCCCCAGCCTCTAATTTTTACACACTTCATAGCTGTCTTGAGCAGCAAGAAAAATCTGATGCACTTAAAATTCAAGCTATATACCTAAACAAAATTGAGCTACAATACTAGCTATTTTGAGAGAACAAGTTATATACATGCAGCAAACACAGTTAACAAAATAACCAACATAGAATAAAAATGAATTATTCAAGTCCATTTTTTCCTTTTATATCTGCAAAATGAATCACCATTATTTTGAACATGTTCAATGTGCTAAATGCCAGATTCTTGTCTCCCCTCTCCCACATCCTGTGGATATTTCCCAGTGACTTCAGAGGAAATTCTGTGGTCAAAAAGATATGAGTATATAAAAGAGAAAAATGAAGGTTTCATTTCTAATTGATGTAAACGAGACATCAATGGGACAACAAAGACATAAAATAAAAAGAAACTGGCTCATGAATGCAAATGTAGGTACTGGTACACTGTTAGAACAGAACAAAATAAAAGCTAAACTTTTTTTTTAAGAATAAAGACTCTGGTATAAAATTTAAAACATTCTTACGTATCTCTTTTCCAAAGCATCAAAACAACCTTGAATCCTGTCAATACATAAATGTTTCATGTTAATTTGGACTAGATGCAAAGTCAAAAATAATTCCAAGTACAGAATTAATTTACATTTTTTGCTTTGAAATACATTAAATTTATAATCATTTACCTTTTCCATTTAATCAATTTTTAAAACTCCCAGTATCTTTTAATATATTATACAATTTTATAAATAATAGACAAGCAATTTTGAGGTAGGGAATCACATCTTATTTCTCTTTCTGGCTCCCATAATATTTAGGACTCTGACATGCATATAAGTAATCAAATTTTGATTGATATTTTTGTTTCTTAATAAAGTTCATTTACTTCAAAAATAACATTAAATCAGTATCTTAAAATAATATTGAATAATTGTTACAAATTTCTAGAAAATTATAAAAACAAAAGGAAAGAAATGGTTCTAAGAAAATGATATTACCAAATAACATAGTATTATGGGTAATTTCAGCCATGATAAAAATAACATCGTTCAACTTTTGTAAAATTTCAACTACTTACCATTTGATAATATGCAGTGACCCGGGACATTTTTTATCTTCTTTGAGGATTTTTAAATTGAGGTCTACAGAAATAGAAACACAAACTATTTTTATCTATGAAATGATTGCTGTACTAAAATTGTCCATGCTAAATAAGGGTATTTCCTTAAACTATTTTATTTATAAAATTTATTTAGTTTTATAAAACATTTTGAATCTCTAAGTATCTATTTTTAAATTCCTATGGAGATTATTAACTTAGTTCTGATTTGATTATGGTTTAGCAGTCTCTCTGTATACAATGTAGTGAAGAGGAGCAAAATACGTCAACCCCAAATGTGTCACTTTTGCAGGTGGGTTATTTGAAATTGATGTCAATTAATTGGTGACTCAAGGAAAATTTTACCTCTCCCTTAACTGACTAAAAGAATTTAGATATGGGGCCTGGCCCAGAAAGAGAGCTATTACCAGAGATAACTTTTTACTTGAAAGACTTATCTGCATGGCAGGGCAAACTTCTAATTACCAAACACCTGTTCCTCTTACCTTCCTGTGGACTGCCCTCCTCCCCTTTGAAATCCCCAGGCTCTTATTCCATTTCTCAGCTAAAATCTCGATTGACTGACTGCCTTGGTTTCATATTTTTATGAGCTTCTGTATGTACAAATTTAAAATTGTTTTCCTCCTGTTAATCTGCCTTATGTCAACTTAATTACTAGACAATCCAGAGAACCTGGAAGGATAGAAGGAAAATATTTTCTTCCCAACAGTAGCACAACTGAATTGGTTGCAAAATCAATTTGTGTCACTTCTTTGTTACTTCTACTGAATTTTCAGTAATCATAAAGTAGTACTGAGACCATCTCCATTAACCAATTTAAAACATATACTTCAATCTCAAGTCACTTCTCTGATATTCCTCTTCATCATGGTGAAAGATAAAAAATGAATAAAAATTTTTCTACAAATTATTGTCAAAGGTTAATTTCTATCTGAAAATCAACTGCCTTACTATAATTAGATATGGATGAAAAGATGCTCTGTAATACTCATAAATTTGATAAGTCCAGTGACTGAAAGTAACCACAAAGGGTGATCTGATTATAAATTTCTAACTGGGCAGGTCATAGAGGGTAGTCACCTCCTAGGCATATAACTTTTTTAGTAAAAAGTTTTACCTTTGCCTTAAGCAAGCCCTGTCTGCTGTTCTTGTGTTTTTAGGTTAACACATCTTTGAAGTGTCAGAGTAATTCTCTTTTTCAGAACCCTCAGAGGCCTAACCATACCTCAAGGGTGATTAACTATCTGTAATTCAATCATAGAGATTTCCCTGCCTTGCTTTCTCCCACCTTCATGTAATCTTCCTTATGTTCTCTCCTTAATTCCAAATGTATAAAACAAACTGCAAAACTGTCATTCTCTAGACGTATTTGAGATTTTGCTTCCTAGCATCTTGTCAATTTGGCTCAAATAAACTCTTATAAAAATTCTCTTCAGGTTTGGATGTTCTTATGTCAACATAGGTAAGAACAGAAAATCATATTATAATAAGAGAGTTTTGGTTTATATCAGTCCAAAACAAAATCAATCACTGATTTACTTGTGACTTTTTGTAAGTTCCTTCACCTTTACATATTGTTTTCCTATTCTAAAACTGATGTCACCTTTACCTCTAGTTAGAGATATTAATATTATCCCATGGTGGTATAACATTTAGAGACTACAAAAAAGAGAGTGACATAGGAGTACTGAGCATATTTTAATTGAGCATATTTTAATGATGTATGCTACTTGAAGTACAAACATTGAGAGGGAGACATATATTAATAATTTTCACTAAAACTGTCACAAAAAATAAAGCTATAGGTATGGCATTATCCCTCCCATGCCTAGGGTAGTGACTGGCATACAATAAGTACTTAATTATGTTAAAGAAAAAAAACCACAGGACCTAAAAGGCATCAATTGTGTTAAGGCCCATGATACCAAACCTACATTTAATACTTGATCTAATTGCAGTTTCTGCCTCTCCCGGAAATGTAATCTTAACCAATATGGAATTTTCTGGTCAAGAACCTGTAAGGTAATCTATCACTGAGGGTTCTCTCCATCCCCCATAGAAAGAAGACAAATTCTTTCCCATTCTCTTCTCTCAAAGAAAAGGTGTCCTGGCCCACGTCTTTCTGTAAAAAGCTTCCATTTTGTACAACCCCAGAGCACCTTTCAGGTGCTAGATAGGATGCTATCCAATTTATTTGCTTAATAAAGCCAATCAGATCTTTGAGTTTACTCAGTTGAATTTGTTTTCACAATTAACTACCCTAAACATGTCTTTTTCCAATTCTATGTTCCAAACAAAAGGAGGAACTGTAACTATGAATTATATATAAACATATTCACTATTACAGATTTATATCCAATAAACCAAAAAAGGACATAAAACAAATGAGGCTGTCATAATTGCAAGTATTATGCTTTTGTGTTTATAGAATACATGCATTTCATTGATGCTCGTGTAGAAAGTCAAATGTTTAAGAAAATTAAATTGGAATGAGGCCAAGGTATATCATTAAATACAAATGTGAGAAATTTAAAACAAAGTTAGATTTTAAATAATAAAATCTTAAAGAAAACTTATAGCTTTCTATATTTATTTTCCAAATGATAGTTCCCACTTTAGTGACAAATCAGCAAGATTTTCTGAATTGTTATCATAATCCAGTTTTTTAAACAAATAATTTTTTAAAATTGAAATCGTAGGTACTTTTTTTTTTAAATACAAGAGAAGGGAAGGAGCCAGAAACAGCGAGTGTGATAATACATATTAGAAAATGAGGCCATAAGTTCAAGGACACAACAAACAAAAGGAAGGAAAGTAGACCAGGCAACTGAGAAAAGACTAGAGTTGATTAGAATAATAATTGTCTCAATATACATGCTAATCAATGAGCTTGGCATGAGTATGCATTTTTCAAGCATATTTACATATGCGTGTGTGTGTGTGTGTGTGTGTGTAAACAGAAAGAAGAGTTTCTCTCCTGGCTCCATTAAACCTCAATGCCAAAGTATAATCCAAAGAACAAATTCAACTGAGGCACAAAACAGTGCAAATCTACAGCACCCAAAAAGATTTTGACTGGCTGCTGCTTTTATAGATATAGTTTAGAATTACTGGTTTTGTCCCCACAGATTTCTTCTCTCTTCAGTCTGTCATTTGATATCTAGCCAGGAACTAATGGTTCCTATAAGTGAAACCACTAGACATGGTATAAATAAAGTGGAAATTGAAAAAATTGATCTTGAAGCCCATAATTTGGAATTAGCGCACTCTCTGAGAAATTAAAGGTTTACTCCTGTCAAATAGAGAAAAGGGCTACAACAGCCAAAGTAACCATTTAGTTAAACTTTACCATCCAAATAGTGTTCTCCGTAAGAGCTCTCTGGAAATAGGCCCCTTAAGTATGTTATACATGAGATAGAAGTAGCAAAAAGTTTCTTCACCAATATCAATGACTCACGCTCATTAGTAATTTTGTATGGAAAGATTGTTTTCTAGAAAAAAACAGATGAAAAAAATTAGTATTCTTTAATATAACCAGTTCCTCACACCATTAACACAAATATGATGAAAAGATTTTTTCAGGACTTCAAATCTGACACCTTTATAGGTAATCAAAAGGGAACAGGCTTTGAATATTGCATTAAACTCGATCTTTATAGGCAAGGCAGAGTAATTCAAGATTAAAACAATTTATTTCAAAATGATCCATGGATTTGAGGCAAAACTGGAGTTTTACTATAATTATATAATGTTTCCCTTTCACACACTCCTCAAAACTCACTACAATCTGTCTTTTACCCCATCCATTATTACTATTCTCTCCAGTCACCAAGCACATCTGAGCGTTGACCTCACTCCTCATGCTGTGTAACTAACTTTTCTGCAGTGCTTGTTTGACACTTGCCTACACTTCTCCCTCTTCTCTCTCAGCTACTATAATACTATTTTCTTTTGGTTTTTCACCTCTCCTTCCAAATCCATCTCAATCTCTTTTGTTTTTTTCCAGGTTTCTGCCCTTTAAATGTTAGTCCCATCCCAAGATTCTATCTTTAGTCCTTTTCTCATTTCATAGCTCTCTCTTCTTGGGTAATCTCATCTAGTCTTACTGCTTCTGCCACAGCCTATACAGAGACTTTGAATCCTCACTTCTGTTCTGAGCCCCACTTCTATATTTCTATTTTCTGAGCATCTCTACCCAGACCACTTTATAGACCTCTCAAACTCAATTTATCTCTATCACTCCTGACTGAAACCTGATCCCAAGTTTAATTCTCAGACAAATGAATCAGTATCACTTGAATCATACAAGCTAGAAATACAGCCAACTTCATACCTCATATCCAATCACTAAACTCTACTAATTCTCTCTAAAAGAATTCTCAGATCTGTATTTCCTTTCCTTTCGCATTGCCCCTGTCTTGTCTCAGGACATAATTACTTCTCCCCTTTATTATTGCAGTAATGCCTGGTCTCCCTATCTACAGTTCCTTCCATTCAATCTGTCCTTCATATAGACATCATTAACTTAAAGAATACAAATCTTGGGGAGGCCGGGATGGCTCAGTGGGTTGGGCGCTCACTTTGCAGCTCCGGGGACCAAAGATCGAGTCCCGGCCCCAGCCCGGGCGGACCCATGTGCTGAATTGGGGAGTTCTCCCAGCTCAGTTCTCTCTCTGTATCTCTCTCTCTCTCTCTCTCTCTCTCTCTCTCTCTCTGTCATAAATAAATAAATAAATAAATAAAAACTTTAAAATTAAAAAAAAATTCTATTAAAAAAAAAATACAAATCTTATGACCTTCCTAGTGTTTGAAGTTCAAGTATCTTAATGTGACATTTTAGAATTATCTAAATCTTATCATTGACTGCTCTCCTGCCTTTCCACCCACTCCTCTCTGCTCCTATTCCCTTATCCTCTCCTATGCACCCTATTCTCTAGCCATGTGGAAATACTATTCATCTACTATTCTAGTACCATGCATTTCTACACCTTTGTGCTTTGCCAAAGCTAGAGTTCCACAAAACATTAAGGTTTATAAGACATCAGATAGTGTTCTTTTTTTATAATAAGAATTTTTTTTATTTTTTTTATTTTTTTAAGATTTTTATTTTATTTTTGACAGAGAGAAACAGAGACAGAGAGAGACAGAGAGAAGGGGGAGGGCCCAGAGCAGTCTTCATAGTTGACATTAGTTTTCTATATAGTTTCACTCCACAGGTGGGCACAGGGCTGCGCAGGGCAGGAACTGGGCCGGGAGTCTCTCACATAGGTCCCGGCAAGAACTGAACTGGGGCACTCCCCAGTTTAGCATGTGGGTCCGCATGGGCCGGGGCTGGGATTCAATCCTCCGTCCCCAGGGCTTCAAAGCGAGTGCTTAACCCACTGTGCCATCCCAGCCTTCCCTTTTTTATTGTTTTTGACACAGAGAGAGAGAGAGATAACAGAAACAGAAAGAAGGGGGAGGGCCCAGAACAGTCTCCATAGTTGCACATCATTGGTTTTTCCACATAGTTTCATTCCACAGGTGGGTGTGGGGCTACACAGAGCAGGAACTGGGCCAGGGTCTCACCCCAGTGAGAACCGAACTGGGGGCACTCCCCAGTTCAGCATATGGGTCCACATGGGCCAGGTAAAGCGGGACACCATTGACCGGGAGGGAGGGGGTTCTTGATTAAAAATTTGGTCTATCTCCCGCCGTTCCCTAGCTTGTCGTGCATTCTTTCCAAAAATCGGGACTTTTTTAAAACGCCACGGGACGCAGAACAAATTGTTAAAAATCGGGACTGTCCTGTCAAAAGCAGGACGTCTGGTCACTCTACCCAGGCCAAGATTCGATCCTCCGTCCCTGGGGCTGCAAAGTGAGCACTTAACCCACTGAGCCATCCAGGCTTCCCCCAAATAGTGTTCTATAAAAAGTATGGCTGAATTTTTTTCTGGAGAACTATCGTGTGTGTGTGTGTGTGTGTGTGTGTGTGTCATATTAAACAATTTATACAGTTGTTCTTAAATGGTTGGATAGTCTGCCTTAAGGAATAGTGTGCCACATTAGGAATATTGTAAGAGAATGATACATAAATTTTACTTCAACATGTAAGAAGTATCTACCAACTAACAGACATCTTGCATACAGAATATTTGATAATTTTTTGTACTTGAGTTATCATTTTAACATATCATTCAATGTTTATTGTGTACATATATTAACATAAAAATTAAAATGTGATCATTTTTGCCACAATTAATTAGTCTATGAGACTGCTTTTTGCTGTCTTCTTTAATCCAAACACAAAATACATATCATGAACTCCAGCTGGTGTTCTGTTAACACATTATAATTTTAAAATACTTTCCAAATATTGATGAATTAGGCTATATTAAACTTATGTTCATTAGTATACTACTAAGATCAAAGAGACAACTTAAGATGGAAGAAGAGAGTCTAACACATATATGTGACATAGGACCAATATCCAGAATATATAAATAACTCCAAAAATTCACTAAGAAAAAGACAGACAATGGAAAAGAAAAATGGGCAAAAGACTTGAACAGACCTTCACAAAAGACAACAAAGAAATGGCCAATAAACAATAAAAAAGTTCTCAAACTTCATCAAGAAAATGCACATTAAAATCACAATGAGATAACACTACACACCCATCAAAATAGCTAAAGTTTTAAAAAATCACAAAATACCAAATGTTGGCAAGGATGTGGATCAATCAAAGCTTTCAATACTGATTGTAGGAGTGTAAATGGGTATAACCTCTTTGGAAAATTGCTTAATGGTGTCTACCAAAGTTAAATTGCACATACCCTATGACCTATATTCTACTTATAGGTGTACACTGAACAGGTATGTGTATATATGCTCACCAAAACAATGTTCATAATAGCATTATTAATAATAGTCCCAAACTAAAAACCATCCAAATGCCCATAAACAAGAGAATGGAAAAACAAACTGTGGTATTCCCCCAACAGAATACTACTCAGCAATGAGAATGAATGATCAACAACTATACTTAACAATATAAATGACTCTCATACATACAGCTGAACAAAATAAACCAGATACAAATGAGCACTACTGTATGATCTCATTTATTTAAAGTACAAAAGCAGGTGAAACTAATCTATATTGTTAGTTCAGAATGGTTAGTCTTTGATTACCTTATTAAAATTCATGGTACTTTTACTCTACTGTAGTTTCAACTGTTGAAGTTTTAATAATTCTGTTACTTAAATATGACTTTATATGAAAAAGAACTCTCAAAAAGTTTTTTTTTTCAATATCTAGATTTGGTTCTAGAGTGTTTTTTCGACATTCTAAACATGATTTTGCTATATATGCTTCCATCTTTTTTTGTACACTATATAGTGGCAATGAATTACCAGTTCATTCTTTTTGTCAAATCAAATTATATTCAGTTATTAAAAAGGTATATAATAAAATTATTACTCTTGCATGTATAGTAGGAACTTTGAGGAGAAATTAATATGGCTCTTAAAAGCCAGGCTAGGAATTATACTTCATTTTGCAATCAGTGGAAATTCATCAGGTTTGACCCAGTGAGTGAGTGAAGTAATTGTTTTAAGAATATTAAGTTGTAGCAGAAGTAGGAAAGATTGAAGCTGAAGGAGAATTAAGTGTGTGTGTGTGTGTGTGTGTGTGTATGTGTAAAAGTTTACAGAATATTGTTTTTCCATATTTGTACTCATAGATCCTGAGAAATTAAGATTCTTTTGGGTGTCTGGGTAATAGCCGGCATGACATGCACATTTAGTAACTTATTGGAAACATGCCAAAACTTAGAAGCAATACTTGAGTAATAACCATTTGTAAAATTAAATAATCTGAAAGTATAAAGACAGTAGCTTAAAATACAAAATCTAAAAGCCTATTTGTAGTAATGAAGATCAATGGTAAGAAAAGGCTTCTAGAGTTCTGTTATTTCTCTATATTCCAGGGATTTTTTTCTTAGCTCAGCTGGTCTAATACTTCATGTCTAGTACATGAAAATACTATGACTTGGTAACAAAAACAACATTATTACAAATTATTTCAATAAGACAGTGTGCTAATGACATAAGAGATGTTGGGAGGTTAGCTGTCAAGTCATGTGACCCAAGGCAAGTTACTTTACTTCTCTGAGCTTCACTTTCCTCCTTATTGCAAGGTTTAATTGAAATAATATAAAGCCCTAAACATAGTGCCCAGCACATGATAAGTGCTGAATAAATGTTAGCTAACATCTATAGTTATTATTACTGTTGTTTTAAGTATTAAATACCAAAATCATACAATAGGGAAGCTAGGATGGCTCAGTGGGCTAAGCACTCACTTTGCAGCCCCAGGGACTGAGGATTGAATCCTCGCCCAGGACTCTGTGGACCTACATGCTGAACTGGGGTGTGCTTCCCATGAGGGAGGCCCTCAGTTTGGTTCTCACCCCCCAATTCGCCCCTGGCTCGAGGGGGCATGCCTCCCATGCTGGAGGTCCCCAACACAGTTCCCCGGCTGCTCAGCCCCTGAGTACCTGTGTGGAAGAAAACAATGTCAAAAGCTAATGACATACAACTATAGAGACTGTTCTGGGTCCTCCCCCTTCTCTCTGTCTCTCTGTCTCTGCCTCTGTCAAAAACAATAAAATAAATCTTAAAAAAAAAATTTACTGGGAGAAGTGGCTTATCCGGTCCAAACTACAAAGATCTGTTTGTATCAAAAGGTCAATCTGTTAATTTACAGTGAGAAAAATAACTGCTAAGCTGATTGCAATTCATATACTCATCTCAGCAATTTTCCTCTAGGAAGGAAGCACACTTAGAAAACTAAATGAGATCAGGAACCTGCTTGGTAAGTATATTGAATTCCAGCCAGAAAGATGATTGCTTTCTCTCTGCCCTACTTCTCAACTTCAATCGTTCTTACTTCTGCTACAGCTTAATATTCCTAAAACAATATTTTACTCACTCTCCTGATCAAACCTCCTGACTTACCATCGATTGCAGAATAAAGTATAAACTCCTTAGCCTGGCTTTTAAGACCTATATTATTTTGTCCCCAAAGTTCCTATTCAATTTTATTTCCTACTTCTGTTCAATATGACACTCCACTCCAGTAAGGATGGGGTTCTTCATTATTCTTCGAAACATGCCATGCTGATGTCTTATTCTGAGCCAAGACATATGCTAGGTTTTCCTCATGCAATTCTCTTCTCTCCTCTATCCAAATCATTTTCATTATTCAAGGTCCACCTTAGGTCCCATCTCCTTCATGAGGAATATACAAACCATTCTAGCTTATGAAAATCTCTAGGGGAAGCCGGGATGGCTCAGCAGATTAAGCACTTGCTTTGCAGCCCTGGGGTCTGAAGATCGAGTCCCTGTCCTGGCCCCATATGCTGAACTGGGGTGTGGCCCCAGTTTGGTTCTCACCAGGGTGAGCTTCCCATGTGAGAGCCCCCCACCCCACCCCGTTCGGCCCTACACAGCCCCCTACCCACCTGTGTGGAATAAAATCATGTCAAAGACTGATGATGTACAACTATGGAGACTGCTCTGATTTCTCCCCTTTCTCTCTGTTCCTGTCTGTCTCTGTGTCAAAAACAATAAAAAAAATAAATCTTTTTTAAAAATCTGTAAATTCCTATAATTTGTATTCTTTATTCTTTCACATATATGTAATGCATATATGACTTCGTATATTGACTTAACTCTTGAAAATCCTATTTAACCAGAGTATGGATGTCTAGAAGATAAAAATTTGTTTTTTTTTTAATTCTTTCAGAGGATAATACAGTATTACGGTATACATATATTATATAATATTGAGCTCTCAATGAATACATAAATGATTCATAAATGAATATTACAGAACAAGATAAACTTGCACAGGTGAACCCAGCAAGGTTGCCTAGCCCTACCTAGCGTGCTCCCTGAGGGTCCCAACATCTAGTTTTTCTCAGTGCTCTTTCTTCCAGTTCTCACAATTATATCATGTTGTACATCAAAAGTTTCCTAGTTACTTTAAGGAAGTGAATGTCTAACAAAGAACCATTCTCTTTAAACATCTTTTTTGTTTCTGATTTCTTTTATCCTTTCTTAGAAAATCTAAACATATAAAAATGAAACAAGCACCCAATAAGTTATTTTGCAGAAATCTATCCTAATGTTCTGAATATCCTCAGTCCATTAGGCAGTTAAAATGCAGACATACTTTGCTAGAATAGTATGTGCCAATAACTGATAAAACTGTTTAAAAAACCACCAAAGATTAAAGTCATGATTCTGAACTAACTCACTAAATAGTCATCGATTTTCTTTTAATTCTTAATAAATACCTTAGGTGCCTTGTGAATTCTGATAGGATGAGAGAGCTGAGCAGTGGCCATTATGGTAATGTGTCAGGATTATTTTAACAAGTCTAACCTAAAAAAAAACAGAAAAAAGAAAAGTTAATTAGAGAACTTGCCTAACATAACCCTTATTGTGAGTTTTCCCCCCAAAAAACTATATAATTAGCACTTGACTGCATTCTTTGGAAAATTAGTTTAATAAACATTTTTATCTTCACTACCAATTTTCTATAAGTTTTGTTAGTCTCTGGATTAGTTTTTCCAACCACCCAATAAAAATTTAAGTTGACTTGCTCCCAAATACATTTGAAGGAGGGGCCCCAGAGGACTTTGTGGCAAAACAGTAGCAAGTCTGACTCTAGATACATTTGGAGGAGAAAAATAAATTGTAAATCACTTAATGACTCAACACTATATTTTACTAATCCTTGTTATTCCTTCAGAGTCTAACAGTCCTTTGTATATAGCAATAGCTCAAAAAACATTTCTTGAATTAACTTCATGTGTAATTGATTTTCAAAGTCAACTGAAAAGTTAATGTTTATACTTCCTACCCATTAGGATGATTATTCATAAACATGGAAAGTAACAAGTGTTGGTGAGGATGTGGAGAAACTGGAACCCTTGTGGACTGTTGGTGGGAATGTAAAATCGTGCAGCTGCTGTTCAAACAGTATGGCAGTTCCCCCAAAAGTTAAACAACTACCTACCATATTATCTAGCAATTCCACTTCTAGGTATATGCCCAAAAGAACTGAAAGCATGGATTCAAACAAATACCTGTACACCAATGTTCATAGCCTTATTAATTACAATAGCACAAAGGTAGAAATAACCCATATGTCCATCAGCAGTTGAATGGATTAAAAAAATAATAATGTGGTATATACAATGGGAAATTATTCACCTTTAAAAAAGAAATGAATTTCTGATGTATGCTTCAACCTGTATAAAATCATGCTAAGTGAAATAAAGCCAGACACAAATAAAGTCAAATCCACAGAGTTAGAAAGTGGAACAGACATCGGGAAACTATCTAATTGTTACCAACCAATGTCACCCCATTAAATTTAACAATAAAATATAAAAAAAAAAGAAAGTGGAACAGAGAGGTTACCAGGGGCTGGATGGTGGAAGGAATGGAGAGTTTGATGCATATAAAGTTTCTGTGCAGGATGATGAAAAATTTCTAAATGGATAGTGGTGATGGTTGTGTTAACACTGTGAATAAACTTAGTGCCATTGAATTGACATGAGAATGGTTGAGGTGGTGAATTTTATGTATATTTTACAATAAAACATTAATGTTTAAAATGCACGTAGTTTTCACTTTCACTGCTTCACTAACATAAAAAAAAAAAGGAAGCAAATTTTCTTTTTCTCTTTTCAAAAGACTTAATTTAAACTGTGGCTTCTTTTTCAAGGTTTTATAGAGTTCTGACCAAAATATTTATAAAATTATAGAATTCTGACTAAAATATTTGTAAAATAATCCATTAAAAGAAATTGTGGGTCACCCAGGATGTTTCTGTGTATATATTAATGCAAGCTTCTGAAAGATTTCATAAATAAAAGAGGGCAAAATTACTTAAGGCCACAAGGTGGTGACAGAGATTATAAACAGGTAATATTTAATTTCTTTCAAATTACTTTTTCAGAGCAGCACTAGGTGACACTCTTACAGTATTTTATGAGACTAAAAACCACCTAATAGTTTTTGGTCCTTAAAGATTCCAAGAGATCTTTAATTGATTTCACTTATTTCTGAGTATAGTCTTCAAATCTGATTCAGCACATCAATTGTTTCCTTCATGACTTCAAGAAATAAAATGGAAAAAATAACTACAAGAGTTTAAGCTCTTGGCCTAGCCCATTAAACCATGGTAAACTACCTCCTATTGGGTAGTTATTATATTAGTCTTAAAGGCAATAAATAATAGGAATAATGATATATAGTTTTCTACATTGGCATTTTAAAAACTTTCTCTATGATCATAAGATATTTTGATAGTACTGTATTTCTAGAAAATCAAACCCTGAAAATAGCATCAGCCAATTAGAATCCA
The DNA here is from genome assembly GCA_004027555.1 of Craseonycteris thonglongyai. NCBI lineage: Eukaryota > Metazoa > Chordata > Mammalia > Chiroptera > Craseonycteridae > Craseonycteris > Craseonycteris thonglongyai. Next base: position 47,230 of record PVKE010003414.1, on the reverse strand, counting down.
GTGTATTACTACATCCTTATTTTTGGAATGTACAAATAACCTGGATTAAATTGGTCTTATCACTGAAAACTCTAAAGCATTCAGGGCACTTGTTTTGTTTTGTTTTGTTTCTTAATTAAATTTGTCGGGGTGACACTGGTCAGCAAAGTTACATAGGTTCCCATTTTACAATACATCACCTACGTGTTGCATCATGAGCTCACCACCCAGAATCAGGTTTTTGGTGTTTTTTTCCCATCACCATATACTTGGATCTCCCTTTCCCCACACCCTTTCCCTTTGAGCCTCTATCAGGGACTAAACTACCTATTGTCTATGTCCATAAGCTTTTTTTTTTTTTTTTCCTGTTTTAATTGTTCATTCATTCTGTTCTTTAGATTCCACATACAAGTGAGATTATATGGTATTTGTCTTTCTTAGTCTGACTAATTTTGCTTAACATAGTATCTTCTAGTTCCATCCATGTTGTTGCAAAAGGTATGATGTTATTTTTCTTTATGGCCATGTAGTACTCCATTGTGTAAATGTACCACAGATTCTTTATCCAATTATTTATTGATGGGCATTTAGGTAGTTTCCATATCTTGGCTATTATGAATAATGCTGCAATGAGCATAGGGGTGCATAAATTTTTTTTTAGTTAGTGTTTTGGAATTCTTTGGATAAATACCCAGGAGCTGAATTGTTGGATCATAAGGCAGTTCTATTTTTAATTTTTTTAGGAACCTCAATACTCTTTTACACAGTGACTGAACCAATTTGCAATCCCACCAGCAATTGTAGCAGGGTTCCCTTTTTACCACATCCTTGCCAACACCTGTTGTTGGTTGATTTATTGATGATAGCCATTTGGACAGAATTGAGGTGGTATCTCATTGATTTGCATTTCTCTGATGGTTAGTGATGTTGAGCATCTTTTTTTATTGTTAAATTTATTGGGGTGACATTGGTTGGCAAAAATTACATAGGTTCCAGGTGTGCAATTCTACATGACATTGTCTATGCATTGCATTATGTGCTCACCCCCCAGAGTCAGCTCTCTTTCCACCCCTATATATTTGATGTCCCCTCCCTACTCACCCACCCACCTCTTCTCTCTCACCCACCTTCCCCTTTACCCTCAGGTAACCACTAAACTATTGACTGTGTCCATGAGTTTTTGTTTCTTTGTTACTTTCAGTTTTATTTTCCACCTATAAGTGAGGTCATATGTTTCTTGATTCTTTCACAGGGCACTTGTATTTGAGAAAGATTTTAAAGCTCGTCACTATTAGCAATTGCTAAATACCTGACAAATTAACTTAGAAGATAAAGTTTACATTTATATATACATATGTGTATATATAGACAAAAATAACCAGCAGTATAATCTAGTAGAAAGAGGGTTTAGAGTTAAGGAATCTGGGTTCAAATTCTAATCAACTATCTAACAGCTCTTTGATAAAATTACTTAATCTCTCTGGGCCTCCGTTTCCTTTTTGTAAAATGGAGACAATAATCCTAACTTTTCAAGGTTCTTAAAAGTGTTTATCTGGAGAGGTAACGTAGCATAGTGCTTAAGCACACGGACTCTTCTGGAGCCAAACTAACTAGGATCAAATCTCAGTCTGCAATTTACTCACATCTTGGGCAAGTTGCATGCCTCAGTTTTCCCATCTATAAAATAAGGATAGTAATAGTACCTACTCCATAAGGCTGTTGTCAGGACTAAATGAGTTATACTACACATTGCTATTGTAATTCAATTCAACTTCAAAAAGTAATACATAGATAAGATCTCTTAAAATGTGTATACATATTTTGGCACCCCCAGTATTTGCTGAGTCAACAGAGAATCACTACAGGAACAAGGGAGAATTAAGGGTCTAGAAAAGAATTACAGAATTTTAAAGGTAGAAAGTACTTTAAATGTCATCTAGTCTAAACATCTAATTTTCCAAATAAGAAAATCAAGTTCCAGAGAAGCTAATTCACTTACTTACCAAGGATCAATCAACCACTTAGTGGCAGAACTGAGAATAAAATTCAAGAAATTTTAGGGATGCTGGGATTGCTCAGCAGGTTGAGCACTTGCCTTGCAACTACAAGGTCCAGGGATCAAATCCTGTGCAAACCCATATGCTGAACTGCGGCACTAGTAACCACCAGGATAGCAGTGAAGGTTCTTGCCTCCCATACAGGAGGCCCCAGGTTCAGTTCCAGCCCTGTGCGGCCCCACATCTACCTGTGTGGAATGAAACTGTCACAACTAATGATGTACGACAGGGGTCTCCAAACTACAGCCCGCAGGCCGCATCCGGCTCGTGGAGACCTTTTTATCTGAATAAAATAATATTAAATAATTAAAAACAACATCTATGTTTTGATTCTTTTTTATTTGGACCTCGAGTGTGTAGTCAGCCCCCAAACTGCTGTTTGATAGTTAATGCAGCCGGGCTGAAAAGTTTGGAGACCCCTGATGTACGACTATAGAGATTTCTCTGGACCTGATCTCCTTCTCTTTCCCTTTCACCTTCTCTCAAACAATAAAAGAAAAGAAAAGTAGGAAGGAAGGAAGGAAGGGAGGGAGGGAGGGAGGGAGGGAGGGAGGAAGGGAGGAAGGAAGGAAGGAAGGAAGGAAGGAAGGAAGGAAGGAAGGAAGGAAGGAAGAAAAACATTTGAGTCACAATTTAGGCATTTATCTACAATGACTTCCCCAAGGGAAATTCCCCTTTGCTTTCATTCCATTTAAAATGATGCACTACAACACTTTTACTAGTTGCTGGGTTTACCAGCTTATTTCTAAACATAGTAGTGTCTCTCTCTTTTTTTCAAGATTTATTGTTTGAGAGGTGAGAGTGAGAGAGAGAGAGAGAGAGAGAGAGAGAGAGAGAGAGAGAGAGAGAGAGAGAGAGAGAGAAAGGGGAGGGCCCAGAGCAATCTCCATAGTTGTACATCATTAATTGTGACATGGTTTCATTCCACACAGGTGGATGTGGAGCCTTATGGGGTGAGAACTGAACAGGAGCCTCCTGCATGGGAGGCAAAACTTTCACTGCTGAGCCACCTCAGCAGTTATCAGTTGTACCACAAGTCAGCATGTGGGTTTGCATGGGCTGGGACCTGGAATTGAACCCCAGACCTCACAATTACAAGGTAAGCACTCATCTGCTGAGCTGTCCTGGCATCCTCAGTAGTGTCTTTTTATGGTATTCTACAATGAACTTGCTTCAAGAAGGCAAAAAAAGATCTAAATAAAATTTTTAAATAGCCAAGTTCCTTTCAACCTCTAACTACTGTTGTTTTCTCTTGGAGCAGGTATTTTTTGTGATCTCCTATTCAAGTACAAACTGCTTAATTTTGAAAGCTCACAAGCTGACAGTCCCAGGAGGTATGATTCTACAGGTCATGCACTCTTAGAGAATAGAGATACTTGTTCTAACTTGTTATTGAAAAATCTAGGAGAGATTCCATAACTATGAATTTTAAGAACAGAACTCTTAACTTTCTGATGTCTCTCACTCATATATTTGTTTGCATATTGGATCCACAAACATCTGAAACTTCCCAGGGCATCAGTATCATTCCTTCACTCTTATGCTTGATATGTCCACTCTGTGACAAGGATTATGATCTTCTTCAGAAGGAGGCATGATTTCTATGGTTTCTCAGATAAAGATTCACTCTGGGCTTATCTCTTATCCTACATCTCAATTGCCTATTTAAAATGGTGGCACAATTACTATTTTACCCTTTTAATTGTGAATCCAAGATTCAGATAAAGATAAACCAGATGTTGTTTAGTTTATAAAGTCCTAAGCCACTTTTTTCTTTTGGCCATTTTAAGTGAAGCAAAAACCAAAATTTTATAATGTTTCTCCAAAGACAATAATAGTTGATTTCCTAATGCTCTCCACCCATCTTTCTCAATCTTCCACAATCATTTTTTTTTTCTACAAGAAAATCCCCTTTCTATTGAGTAAACAATATCCAATAGTTGGATTCTAAAATGCAACTAGGTGACTTTCCTTACACATGCATAATATAAAGGTTGGCTTTAAAGTGTATGTCAACATAAATAGGCTCCACAACATAAGAGTTGGAATCCAATCCCCTCATTTTAAAGAAAAGGAAAGTCAATTCAGTGGAGGAAAGGAGAGTCTTTTTAACAAACGGTGCTGGAACAATAGGACATACATAGGCAAAAAATAAAAGAAGTTTAACTTAAATCCCACACCAAATACAAATATTGATTCAAATGGATCATGATCATGAATTTAAATGTAAAATATAAAACTATAAAGAAGAGGAAAGTGAAATCCAGTGGGGGACCTTGGCTTGTCAAAGGTCACTCAGAGGTTTCACAGTTTGCTTCCATAAATTAGTACTCACCATTTTAACAAATCTCACTTGGCCCAGATAATTCCCTACTCCATGTTCACTCTGAGTAAATGATTTCCATTATACTACCTGGGTATTTGTTCATGCCCCTTTGGTTTTTTAATATCTTCTTCATGCTATAATACTTCAATTATTCATTCAACATTTCCTGGGCAACTACAAAGTGCCAGGCTTCGTGTAGGATTACAAAGATGTAAAATACTGTTCACATCTCAAGAGATTTATGATCCAATAGGGGAGAAATTAGATTATCATTCTAATTAGATTAAAACCTCCTTTAAGAGCAAGAACCGTACTTCTTCCCACCCCCATTTTCACCAGCCAAGTACATGATGTACTGCACACTGTGTCCAATGCTCTGCACACTTGAACACATTTTGGTGATTGGCTAATCTTGAATTTCAAGACACTCTCTTCTCTGTACTGTTTGGGGAACTAAAGTCCACAGAGATTAAATGGCAAAATCTGGATAAAGTGAAAGAGGAGCTGAGGTCATACAAGGGGACTCATCCACATCTCTCACTTCTTAGTCTGTGCCAGGCACTGATTCTGACGGAACACCTCAATGGCTGGAGAAAACCTGACCAAGCTCAAATAAACCCCGAAAGTTCCACACCCCACTCTCTGCAATGCACATTCGCCTCACCAACTGCGTGGTGGCTAATTACCGCTGCTGCTTCCTCACCGGGACTGATACCTTCTCTTCCACCAAAATCTGAATTTATTATTTTTTTATCTTTTCACATTTATAGAGAAATTATCTTTTTGTCTTCAGTGCATATTTATTTCTATTTTACCCTTGACAGATAGAGAGAGAGACAGAGACAGAGACAGTCAGAGAACCGAACTGTGGGAACTCCCCAGTTCAGCATGTGGGTCCTGCCTGGGCCGGAGCCGGGATTCGATCCTCGGTCCTCGTGGCCTCAAAGCGAGCGCTCAACCCGCTGAGCCGTCCCGGCTTTTCCCTGAATTTTTTTAAAGCTACCTAGATTGTGGGAATATGGGTATTCCTCCCAGTAAAATTCTCTCTACTTCTCCCCTCTAGTAGTATATGTGAAACTTTTCATCGTCAAGCGTTGGTGGTGGCGGTGTGGGGGGGATTACTTAGAAGGTCCCCTTTGTCTTTTCCTCAGCCCTTGCCTTCTCGAAGCTTCCCGGAGTACTTCGGGCCTCAGCGATATACTTTCAAATCAAACTTAAAGTCTCAAGTAAAAAGAAAAGAAAAAAGAAGAAAAAACGGTTAACACAAGACTCCAGAACTAACGATCCTCAAGCGCCCTTGTTCTCTGGAGACTTCGTGTTTGCTCAGCTCTCACCTCAGATCTCGGACGCCTCCCTCAGTGGCCATTCAACCGCCTTTTCCGGCCCAAACCCGCCCCTCGGTCTCTCCCACGTTTCACTGGGCGGGGCGAAAAGCTTCTCATGAATAATTCATTAACTTTCTATGGCTTGCTCAGGTGTCCATTCTCTCTCTCTCCGCTTCATGAATATGCAAAAGTTAGGCTAGCGGCGGCTAATGAACCCCCGGCGGCGGGGCCCCTTGAGCGCCCAGCTTCTGCGTCAGGCGTGGCCCCTGTTCCCAGTCCACCTGGCCTCCCGCCGCCGCCGCCGCCGCCGTGCCTGTGCTGCCATGTTTCCCGCCCTTCCGAGAGCTTGCCCCGCGCTCCCGGGCCGGAGGGGCCAGCTCTGAACTCGCGGCACCACGGGGAACCCGGGACGCGGGGCTACACAGGGACCCTGACGGTGACCTCCGCTTGGGCAACCGATACGTCGAGGACAGCCTGCGGCGGGACATCCTGACGAGGCGCCCGCCCGCCGAGGTGAGGCTGCTGCGCGGAGCCTCTCGCGGGCTGGGAGGGGCTTGGGTTAGAGGCCGAGGGCCCATGGAGTCAATGCGATCCAAGGGCCTGGGCCACAAGTCCCGGAGAGCTTTGCGCTCAGCACCGGGCGGCGTGGGACGGGAAGCTAGAGCCTGGAGGGTCGGGTCAGCGCGGAAGGGATGGATTTAGAGATCTGAGGACAAGAGGTTTCAATCGTTGAGGGCATCTCCACTTCTTCCCTATGCATGGACTCAACTTTGCATTGTTTTTAACATTAATTTGTATTTATGCAAATAAACCATGGATAAATTCCCTTCCCTATGCCACCCCTAATCCCTGCCCCTTCCGCAGAGGTAACCCCAGTGAGCAGTTGGGTGTGAATCTCAGATCCTTTCCCATGTGTTTAGGTACATACTTTGCGCTTAATCCCGTGGAGTTTTGCAGAGGTTCCTGGAAACTCTGCCATGGGATTTCCTAAGAGAGTTGAAGTGTGCCACTTGAAACCTGTTTTTGTTTTTTGTTTTGTTTTTTACTTTGTACTTTTTTTTTTTTTACTGGCACACAGTGACCACTCAATAAACATTGGTGAACTGAAACAATAAATTACCGTCTTCCTTCTAAGAGCTCCTCTGGAGTTTCTCCTACTCCTTTCCATCCTCATTCTCTGCTGATTTCCTTGTAAACTTTGTTTAGAACTTGAATGGATGAATGAGCACCTGTTCTAGGATCTGTGGGTAAAGCCTTCATTTTTCTTATTGATTTATCAACTCCTTGAGGACACACTGTCCTTTATTATGTTCATTGAAGGTATTCAAATAGACAGTTGAATGAATTAATCCATGACTTAAGGAATAATAACAGGCAATTAAAAATTGATAGTGCTCTAGGGAATTTTAGAAATAATCAGTCTAGTCTCTTACTTTACAGATTAGAGTTTAAGTAACTTGCTCAAAGACCCCAAGCTTATTAAGACACCAAGTCATGGGGAAGCCGGGATGGGTCAGTGGGTTAAGCGCTCACTTTGCAGCCCCAGGGACCGAGGATCGAATCCTGGCCCCGGCCCGTGTGGACCCACATGCTGAACTGGGGTGTGCCCCCACCCAGTTCAGTTCTCACCTGGGTGCAGCCCCACTCCCGCCTGTGGAATGAAACTCTGTGGAAAAACGAATGATGTACAACTATGGAGACTGTTCTGGGCCCTCCCCCTTCTCTCTATCTCTGTCTCTGTCTCTGTCTGTCTCTCTCTCTCTCTCTCTCTGTCAAAAACAATAAAAATAAATCTTTAAGACACCAAGTCACAAGCACAACCTATGGTTTCACACCTCTTGTTTCATGGCTCTTTCTTGTCTCCAGCCAGCCAAGTTTCTGATTACTTTTTTTGTGAACCTGACTTATATACTCAAACACAAAAATCCCAAGCTAAAGACTTGCTTCCTGTCACCTAAAAGTTTTTGAGCTTGTATTCTTCATCTTTTGATTAAATTCAGCCATAGGGATAATGGCCTAATGAATGCAAAAGCACTATATGATATTCAGACAACTTCCCAGCTTCTTTTGTGCCTTTTAGTGATGAGAAATTAGAAATTGTCCCTGTCAAAGCAAAGTATCTTGTTTGTTTTGGAAGAAAAAAATTGTACATTGTGGTAGAAATTGATCATTGTTTAGTAATTTCCAAATAACCAGTTGTTAAAGTTTTGCCAAACCCTGTAAAATGTGAAACAAGAAATAGAGGAGGGAAATATCTTATCTGAGATGATATTCATTGCCTAAAGTTGACCTTTCTCTCCTTAGAAACTTTACTTTACTCTGTGTACCTGAAACAGTTATCACATCTCATTAGCCAGTCTCTAGTTAGATCCTTATTTTTTTGAAAACTAAAGACCAAAATTTTTCTTCTGGGTTAAAAGAAATTTGGGGTTTTTTTTTCCTCTTCTTGATAATTTTATATAGGCAATGCCTATGCCTGTTAGAATCTTGGGGAGTCCTGCTGTTAGCTTTAAAAATCTTGGAGTTTCTTCTAGAGGCATCTGTCAGCACACTATGTTACAAGAAGTAGAGATATATTTGTCTGACTGATTGAAACTTTCCCTATTAAGTTAAGTTTAACCTGGGAAGTCTTCGCTGAAAGATGGTTTACTTGAGGATTATCAAAATGGACATATTGAATATAAAATGTATTCCCAGAAGGACATTTTTAGATGCATCTCCTTCTTCAGTGTATACAATCATGATACCAAATACAGAGACAAGGGGCTGGGGTGGAGGGAGCAGTTAAGTAGGAAGGATGATTTTCTCATCCTATTTACATTCAACTTTTTTTTTATTTTATTATTATTTTTCTTATTGGTTTTGACAGAGAGAGAGAGATGCAGACAGAGAGAGAACTGAACTGGGGGAACTCCCCAGTGCATATGGGTCCGCACAGGCCGGGGCTGGGATTCGATCCTCGGTCCCCGGCGCTGCAAAGTGAGCACTTAACCCACTGAGCCATCCCAGCTTCCCAACATTCAACTTTTAAAGATTTATTTTTATTGTTTTTTGACAAGAGAGAGAGACAGACAGAGAGAGACAGAGAGAAGGGGGAGGGCCCACAGTAGTCTCCATAGTTGGCAGCATTAGTTTTCCATATAGTTTCACTCCACTGGTGGGCCAGGGGCTTCGCAGGGCAGGAACTGGGCCAGGAGCCTCCCGCATAGACCCCAGCAAGAACTGAGCTGGGGCACACCCCAGTTCAGCATATGGGTCTGCGTGGGCTGGGCCCAGGATTTGATCCTCGGGCTCCGGGGCTGCAAAGCAAGCTCTTAACCCGCTGAGCCATCCCAGCTTCCCCTCAATTTTTATTAGAACTTTTTTATTGTTAAATTTATTGGGGTGATATTGGTTAGTATAAACTACTTAGGTTCCAGGTATGATTCTACAATATAGAACTTTTAAAATCACCATAATTTCCAGTCTTCATAAAGCTGACACCACCATATTTATTCATTCATCAAGCATTTATTTTGCACCTACCATTTATAAAGCACTCTGCTTGGCATTATGGGGACCAGAGAGATAATGACTTGGTCCCCAAGCTGTAGAAGTTTAGTTTAGTAAGAGTGGGAGACCTGTAAACACATTCACATAGAAAATAGTTTGCAAATATTAATGGAGATATAAATCATATGATAGAGTGTAGAGAAGGAAGCTATGCATTCTGAATAGGGAATCAAGAAAACTTCACAAAGGAGCTGGCATTTTAGGACAACGTGTGCATATAATTTTCTTTGCTCGTTCTTTAACAATATTTAGACTACTTCAAACCAATAAAAGCAGACATTTGTCCACCACTTAGAAGTAGGAAAGAAAAGGAGGTATAAAATTCTTTCCACTCCCGGCAGCAAAATGCTTCTGAAATCTAAATGTCTGCAATCCCAAGTGCCTCACTCATGGTTGAGAGGAGAGCTGAAAAGAGTCCTCTTTCATCTTTGTCTTCTTCCTCACTAAGGTTATGTCAACCGTGGCTCTTTTATGCTAGCTGCATTATTTTAAGCCTTCTCATTTCTGCATTAGGGTGTTATTTTATCCTCATCTCCACTGGGGCATGCAGTAGCCATGTGATTTTTTTTTTTTTTAAGTCAGTAGTGTTTATAAATGTGTTTATGTTTGTGACTCTGGAGTCTTAAAATTTTAAGTATTACTGAGACGTAAAAGAGAGGCAAAATGATTTAGAGAACTGAAGTTTTGATTCAAGCCTCTGTGTAAACTGCTATTTTGCCTAACTTATTTAGGGTGTTTTTTAGAAAGAAAGGCCAAGATAAAGGATTGCCAACTTGGCTTTAGCTTCTGAATTTGATCCATTCTTTGGCAGCCAAAGAGAAAACAGTCAATGTGATATATGCCCTGACTGTAAGGTCTAAATATGAACTACTGTTCCTGCCTATACATTGTCAACCTACAAAACATAATTCCATGTGAAGATAGCAATTTATTATGGTCTTCATGCCCACTCAAGAGTTGCATATCAATTGATATATTCTGACTGGCAGAAGAATCTCCATGTGGGTTGTATGTTTCTGGGGAAAGCCTAGGGTTTAATGAATTGAGAAAGGAAATGACAGGAGATTTAAGTGACAGGCTGCTGCCTGCATGGGTGCTCCTACTGAGAAATGATGTCAAGGAAGATATTGAATTCTCATATATTATAGAACTATTGTATTTGGCTACTTGGTCCTGTTTTCTGCAGACTATGAAGTTTTGGTGAAATGTAAAACTATGTTATTCCTCTTAATGTTTATCATTTAATAGAAAAGGTTTCAAATAAAATAGACTTTAAAGATTTATTTTTATTATTTTTAACAGACAGAGAGAAGGGGGAGGGCCCAGAGCAGTCTCCATAGTTGCAGGTCATTAGTATCCTACATAGTTTTATTCCACAGGTGGGAGTGGGGCCTGGAAGGGCAAGAAACGCCTAGCCAAGGGCCTCCTGTATGAGAGGTGTGCCCCTCGAGCCTGGGGCCTCCCACATGGGAAGCCATGGGGAGCCAAACCCGGGCCTCCCACATAGATGGTTCGCCCGGGTGAGAACCAAACTGGGGGCACACCCCAGTTCAGCATATGGGTCTGCATAGGTTGGAGCCGATCCTTGGATCCTGGGTCCCGGGGGCCTTATGATGAGCGCTCAACCCTCTGAGCCATCCTGGCATCCCAAAAATAGATTTTAAACTGACTTCCCATTATTACTACTTGGTACTTTTGAACAGAGATCTGAAATGAAGTGATGTTCAAAATTTACCATACCCCTGACAGTATGTATGTGTGTATACACACACACACACACACACATATTTTGTTTGTTTGTTTGTTTGTTTGTTTTTGACAGAGAAAGGGGAGGGCCCAGAGCAGTCTCCGTAGTTGTACATCATCAGTTTTCAACATGGTTTCCTTCCACACAAGTGGGCAGGGGCAGCACAGGGTGATAACAGAACTGGGAGAATTCAGAGTATGGCCTTATCAATACCCTGTGAACATTCCCCATCCCCTTGACTTGTTTAAAAGTGCCTAAACATAGGACATATTTAATAAACACATGTTGAGTGAATGCACATATGTTGTTGAAAGAATCCAAAATATTATCCAAGCAATTTTAACTGAGATGTGTTCACATTGTGCATAATAGGATTGATCTTTGAAAAGACGCATTTTGATTTTCTATTTCTGTTGATTGTATTCTTTTTTCCATTTTTCTAATTTGAAACTATTATATTTTTCTGTGAGTCTTTTAATTTAAGTATAGTGTGCATACAGAAAACCATCTTCTTTTTTAAACTTTTATTTATTAATTTTTTGACAGAGAGAGAGAGAGATACAGAGACAGAGACAGAGATAACTGAACTGGAGGAACTCCCCAGTTCAGCATATGGTTCCGCATAGGCCGGGCGGGGCCCAGATTCGATTCTCGGTCCCCGGCTCTGCAAAGTGAGCTCTTAACCCACTAAGCCATCCCAGCTTCCCCCCATCTTCTTTTTAAAGTGTACTTTTTATTGACATAGACATAAAATTCACTACTTTAAAGTATACAAATCAGTGGTTTGGTGACACATTCTTATACTTTCGTTTAGTTCTTTAGTCCATGGCTTCCTTTACTTCTTTGAACGTATTTATGAGTTGATTTAAAGTCTTTGTCTAGTAAGTTCAATGTTTGGGCTTCTCAAAGACAGTTTTGTTTTGTTTTTTCACTGATTTTGCATGTGTGTGTCTGAGTGTGTATGTGTGTGTGTGTGTGTGAGATACTTTGTTTCTTTTCATGTCTTGTAATTTTTATTGAAAAGTGTACATTTAAAATAATATAGTGTGGCAACGCTGGAAATCAAATTCCCTCTCCCAAGGGCTTGTTGCTATTTGCTTGTTTGACTTAAAACTGAACAAATTCAGTAAAATCTGTATTCTTTATTATTTGTGTCTAGAAGTCTCTGCTTGAAAACCGTTTTATTTTATTTTTCCCTTTCCCACCATCCCACATGTAATCACTTGCCAAGGTTTATCAGTTTTTTTCTTTTTATGCATATGTTTATTTTCATCTACAATTGACATTCAGTATTATTTTATATTAGTTTCAAGTGTATAGCATAATGGTTAGACATTTATAGAATTTACGAACTTATCATTCCCAATTAGTCTAGTACTCACCTGGCACTGCCTATCGTTGTTATTACGGTATTGTTGACTATATTCTCAATGCTGTGCTTTACATCCCATGACTGTTTTGTAACTACCAATTTGTACTTAATTCCTTCCCCTTTTTTACCCATCCCCCAATCTCCTTTCCATCCAGCAACCATTGGTTTGTTCTCTGTATCTGTGAGTCTGTTTCTGTTTTGTTTGTTCAAAGGTTATCAGTTTTAATTACATAATTTTTTGGCATTATTCCCTCTTTTCATTATCACAGCACTACTCTCTCTCAGGTCCCCATTACTGCTTACCTCGATTACTATAGTAACATGCAAACTGAGCAACTCATTCTTAGCTCTCTGATTTAAACTATACTGGTTTTCTTTCTAAATATGGTTTAATCATTGTCTTCTCCCTAACCAAGTAAAATTTTTTCCAAAAATGGAAGGATGATTGCATTGAAGGAGACACATTCATATTGGTAAACTGGGAAGAATCTTGTGGCAAAGGAGTGATTGCAGATAATAGTGTGGAAAGTGACTGATAGCATAAAATCCTAGAGTAAGGAGGAGGGAATAGGACCTTGGAAACAAGAAGGGGGCCTTTATTCTCTCAGATCAGATTGAAGGTGCTAAGGATATGTAAATATCATCTAGATGTTAGAAGACAGGTGATAGAGAGCATAAGGGTTTTCTTTCTCTTTTTCAGGGTTCATTTGCTCAGAGTGAGAAGGTGACGTATGATCCAGGAGTCTTAGAGAAAGTAAAGTTTAGGACAGTCAGATTTCAATAACAGAAAGATTTCTAACTTGGGAAATGTAAAAGGATTGTAAGAACCTACTTTTATCAAACATTCTAGGCAATACTATCACTGTGTCCTTGGAGTTCTTAGTGACATTGGTCTTTATTGAAGAAACCAACTTTTATTCTATTTAAAGATGTCTAAGGTTAATCCTTATGGATCAGGATTACTAAAGGACAAACACTAATTTTGCTATCATGTGTCAGACAGATGAGCTAATAATAATCATGTGTTAAGCATGCTTTTCCATATATGTTCTTAGATGATCAACACAGCCACCCTTCAAGACAGATAAGGCACAAATTGCTTCTGCCTTTTCAAAAATGAGGAAAGACCTAAAAGTTTATGGAACTGCCCAGGCTACTCGTGCATACCTAATGTATGGCAAAACCAGGACTTAGTATATTTTATAATCTAGGTTTAATGCTGTAAACTCTGTACTTTATAACATGAACATTAACAACTATATTAAGAAAGCAGGCTTTATGGATTAGAAATGCAGTTTTCAAGCTACAATACATGACAGCAGCACCTAAGTAGCCATGACTAGGGTGAGTGCTGATGAAGGCAGCAAAGAATAATGACATTTCCAGCATTCCCATTTATAAGATCCCGTTTAATATAGTATTTCATTTGCTCCTACAACAGTCTTATGAGGAAGTTATGATTATCCCCATTTTTAAACAGTTTAGGAGACAGAATTGTTGAGAGCTAAAATTATTTATCTAAGGTCATACAGCTGGTAGGTAAGTGGTAAAGTTGTAGATTCAAACCCAGGTCAGCTTATTACAAATCTTACATTCTTTTCACTAAACTTTATCATCCTTGGAATTATTTGCCAGATTCCTAGCCTTTCTTGTTTTTTATTTGTCTCAAGATATTTTCTAATTTCCCTTGGGATTTCTTCTTTGACGCATTGGTTGTTCAAGTGTGTTGTTTAATTTCCACATACTTATGAACTTTCTAGTTCTTTTGCATTTGATTTCTAGTTTTATCCATGTGATTAGGAAAGATACTTGATGTGATTTCAACTTCTTAAATTTCTTAAAACTTGCTTTGTGACTTCTCCTGGAGAATGTTACATATGCTTTTGAGAAGATGTATTCTGCTATTGTCCAGTGAGTGTTCTATAAGTCTATTAGGTTCAAGTCTTCTGTTTCCTTCTTGATCTTCTCTCTGGTTGTTCCACCCATTATTGGAAAGTTGGATATTGAAATCGCCTGCTATTATTGTGTTACTATCTATTTCTCCCTCTAATTCTATCAGTGTTTTCTTCATATATTTGGGTGCTCTGGTGTTATGTGCATATATTTTTGTAATTGTTATATTTAACTGAATTTTCCTTTTACCACTATATGTTCTTTGTCTCTTATAATAGTTTTTGCCTTAAAGCCTATATTGTCTGCTTTAATTATGGTCACTCTGCTTTCTTTTGGTTACCATTTGCATGAAATATATTTTTTCCATCCTTTCATTTTCAGCCTATATGTGCCCTTATATCTAATGTGGGCCCCTTGTATACAGCATGTAGTTCAATCTTGTTGCTGTTTTTAATCCATTCATCCACTCTATGTCTTTTGATTGGGGAATGTGATCCATTTACATTTAAAGTAAATACTGATAGGGAAGAACTTACTCTTACCTTTTGTTAAATATTTTCTGTATGTCTTGTAAATATTTTGTCCCTCTTTTCATCTCTTGCTACCTTTGTGTTTTGTTGACTTTATTGTAGTGATATGCTTTGATTTCTTTCTCATCTTCGTTTGTGTCTTGTATAGGTATTTTCTTTGAAGTTACCCTGAGGATTACATATAACATATAACATCTTATAATAGTTATAACAATCTATTTTAAAGTGCTAACAACTTAACTGCAGTCACATGCAAAATCTCTGCTCCTTTGCGTCTCCTTCCCTACTTTGTTACTGATGTCATAAATTATATATTTTTCTACTTTGTATCTATTAACATATTTTTATAGTTATAGCTTATACTTTTGCTCTTTAAATAATGTACAAAAATTAAAAGTGATCTACACACCACCATTACAGTATTACAGGATTTTGTATTTGTCTATATAATTTACCTTTACCAGAGAACTTTATGTTTTAATATGTTTTCATGTTGCAATCTCACATCCTTTTGTTTCAACTTGGAAGCAGTCCTTTAGTATTTCTTATAAGGCAGTTGAGCAGTGATGAATTCCCTCAGTTTTTGTTTATCTATTTCATGGTTGGCAGTTTTCTTCTTTCAGTAGTTTGAATAAAGCTTTCCACTCTGCTCTGCACAGTTTCTGCTTAGAAATCTGCTGATACTCTTATGGGAGATCCCTTGTACATGAAAAGTTGCTTTTCTCCTGCTGCTTTCAAGATTATCTCCATGTATCTGACTTTTGACAGTTTGACTATAATGTTTGACTATAATCTTTGTATGGGCCTCTTTGGGTTTATCTTTGTTGGAATCCTTTGAGCTTATTGAATTTGCATATCTATTTCCTTCCTCAGATTTGGGGAGTTTTCAGCCAATATTTCTTCAAATAAACTCTGCCCTATTCTCTCATCTCCTGGGACTCTCAAAATGTGTATATTAGTTAGCTTATTGGTATTCCATAAGTTCCTTAGGCTTTCTTTGCTCTTTTTCTTCTTTTCTTTTTCTGTTCCTCTGACTCAGTAATTTCAAACACTCTATATTCTAGTTTTCTGGGGAAGCCAGGATGGCTCAGCAGGTTAAACACTTGCCTTGCAGCCCTGGGGTCCAAGGATCCAGTCCCAGCCCCAGCCCATGTAAACCCATATGCTAAACTCGGCTGTCCTTCCCATGTGGGAGGCCCCAGTTTGGTTCTTGCCAGGGCAAGTTTCCCATGTGGGAGGCCCCCAGTTCAGCCCCCAGTTTTTGGGGGCATGCCTCCCATGCAGGAGGCCCTCAGCCCCGTTTCTGCCATTCGCAGCCCCCCTTCCACCTGTGTGGAACGAAACCATGTTGAAAACTGATGATATATAACTACAGAGACTACTCTGGGCCCTCCCCCTTCTCTGTCTTTCTTTGTCTCTGTCTTGCTGTCAAAAACAATAAAAATAAATTGTAAAAAAACGTTTTCTGATACTTTATTCTGCCTGATCAAAAAAACTATTGTTGAACTCCTCTAGTGAATTTTTCACTTCAGTTGTTGTATTCTTTAGCTCCAGAATTTCTGCTTGTTTTTTGTTTGTTTGTTTGTTTTGTATAGTTTCTATCTCTTTGTTTTTGACATTCTTCTATTGTTCATGAATCATTTTCCTGATTTCATTTAGAGTCTCACTGTTTTCTCTTGTAGCTCAATGAGTTCCTTTAAGATAATTATTTTGACTTGTCAGATCATTCATAGATCATTTTTTTAGGGCTGGTTTCTGGAGATTTACTTTGTACCTTTGATTGGGTCACATTTCCCTGTTTATTCATGTCTTATTATTTTTTGCTGGGAGTTGGGCATTTGATAAAACACCTCTCCCAGTTTTTATGGACTGGCTTCACACAGAGGAAGACTTTTACCAATTAACCCAGTTAAGTATTCTGTAGATTTCTCACACCTTTTGTGGGGTGCATCTTCTTAAGAGTTTATGCGTGTAATTTCCCAATTAGAGATTTCCCATTTCTTTCTCAGGAGCTTGTAGTTTCTTCCTCCCTCTGGTGTCTGTCTGTGGTACCACAGGTTCTTTGGTGCTGCAACAACTTTTCACTGAGTTTTCCTTCATTCTCAATGACTGGTGCCCAGGCATCCAGAATATGCCAGATTCCCCATTAGCACTCCAAATCAGAAAGACAGAAACCTGTCCCTTGGGTAACCTTCCCACATTCCCAAAATCAGAACTTTGGGCATTTATTCAACTTGTTGTTTTTTTTTTCCCAAGGCAGAAGCTGCAAGTTGGACACTTTCTCCTGATCATAGTGAGCTGTGCAGGCTTAGAGTAAGGACAATTGTGCATGAAATGCAATAGTTTTTTCTTACCTGTTTCAATGCAGCTGTTTATGGCTTTGTGCTTGCTTGAAGTATTACAACTTCTTTTTTTTTCTTTTCTTTTTAAGATTTATTTTGTTTGAGAGAAGGTGAGAGAGAGAATAAATGAGAGAGAATGGGGGAAGTTGGGATGGCTGTGAGTTAAGCACTCACTTTGCCACCCCTGGGACCAAGGATCGACTCCCGGCCCCAGCCCATGCGAACCCATATGCTGAACTGGGATGTGTTTCCCACACAGAAGCCCCCCAGTTCAGTTCTTGCCCCCCAAGTTCAGTCCCTGGCTTGAGGGGGCATGTCTCCCAAGCAGGAGGCCCCCCAGCCCAGTTCCTGCCCTGCACGGCCCTCGCCCACCTGTGTGGAACAAAATCATGTAGAAAACTGATGACATGCAACTATGGAGACTGCTCTGGTCCTTGCCCCTTCTCTCTGTCTCTGTCAAAAACAATAAAATAAATCTTTTTTAAAAAATGAGAAAGAATGGCCCAGAGCAGTCTCCATAGTTGTACATCATTAGTTGTGATATGGTTTCATTCCACACAGGTGGATATGGGGCCATGTGGGGCAGGAACCAAACTGGGGCCTTCCACATAGGAGAGAACCTTCACCAAGGAGCCATTCCAGTGATTACCAGTTATACCGCAGTTCAGCATATGGGTTAGCACAGGCCAGGGCCAGGACTCAATCCCTGGACCTCGTAGTTGCAAGGCAAACACTCAACCTGTTGAGCTATCTTGGTATCCCCTTAATTTCATTTTTAATTGTTTATTGCTAATATAGAGAAATATAATAGATTTGTATATCTCATATACTTTGTATATTTTTGTATATTTATATACTTTATATTCTTGTATACTTTGCATATTTTTGTTTATTTTTAAGTGAATCAAGGAGGTGAAAGATCTATACACTGCAAACTGTAAGACTGTGATGAAAGAAATTAAAGACACAATAAATGGAAAGATAGCTCATGTTCATCAATCAGAAGAATAATGCCTTTAAAATATCCACAGTCCCCAAAGCCATCTATAGATTCAATGCAATTTCTATCAAAATTCCAATGATATTTTTCACAGAAATAAAAGATATACAACCCTAAAGTTTGGATAGAACCTCAAAATACTTTGAATTGCCAAAGCAATCCTGAGAAAGAAGAACAAAACTGAAGACAGCACAGTTCCCAATTTCAAACTATACTACAAAGCTATAGTAATCAACCTAGTTTGGTACTGGCATAAAAAATAGATACATAGACCAGTGGAACAGAATCAATAGCCCAGAAATAAACCCTTACATACATGGCCAACTAATATTTAACAAGGGAGTCAAGATTATTCAATAGAGAAAGGATAGTATCTTTAATTAATGGTGTTGGGGAAACTGGATAACCACATACAGAAAAATGGAATTTGACTCTTATTTTATACCACTTACAAAAATTAATTTGAATTGGATTAAAGACTTAAACATAAGATCTGAAACCATAATAGTCGAAGAAAAAACAGGGGGAAAACTCCTTGACATTGGTAGTGGCAATGATATTTTTTTGGATAAGACGCTAAAAGCATAAGCAACAAAAGCAAAAATTAACAAGTGAGACTACATCAAACCACAAAGCTGCTCAGGATGCTGGGATGGCTCGGCAGGCTGAGTGCTCACCTTGCAGCCCTGGGGTCCATGGATCAAATCCTGGCCCTGGCCTGTCTGGACCCATATGCTGAACCGGGGTATGCTCCTAGTTTGCTTCTCACCGGAGTGAGCCTTCTATGTGGGAAGCCCCTGGCCGGTTCCTGCCCTGAGCAGCCCTGCACCCACCTGTGGAATGAAACTATGTAGAAAAAATAATGACACAACAGTGGAGACTGTTCTGGGCCCTCCCCATTCTCTTTCTCTCTCTCTCTCTCTGTCAAGAACAATAAAAAAATTTTTTTAATAAAAATAAAAAGCTGCACAGTAAAAGTCAACAAAATGAAAAGACAACCTATCGAATGGGAAAAAATACTTACAAATCATAAATCTGATAAGGGGTTAATATCCAAAAGATATTAAACACCCACACAACTCAAAAGCAAAAAAGCCCAAAACAAAACAAAACCCAGTCTGATTGAAAAATGAGCATAGGATCTGAATAGACACTTTTCCAAAGAAGACATCCAAATGACCAACAGGTACATGAAAAGATGCTCAACATCACTAATCATCAGGGAAATCCAATTCAAGATCACAATGAGATATCACCTCACACTTGTGAGAATGGTTACCATCAAAAAGACAGGAAATACCAAGTATTGGCAAGAATATGGAAGAAAGGGAACATTTGTGCACTGTTGGTGGGAATGTAAATTGGTTCAGCCACTATGGAAAACAGTATGAAGTTTTCTCAAGAAATTAAAAAGAGAATTACCATATGATCCAGCAATTCTACTTTTGGGTATACATTCACAGGAAATGAAACCAGGATTTCAAAGAGATAGCTGCACTGCCATGTTCACTGTAGCATTACTCATAATAGCCAATACATGGAAATAAATTAAATGTCCATCAATGGAGAATAAAGATGATGTGATATGTATATTATACACTATATATAGGTATACAGTATTCCATGCAATGGAGTATTATTCAGCCATGAAAAAGAAGGAAATCTTTCCATTTGTGACAACATGGATGGACCTTGAAGGCATTAAGTTTAGTGAAATAAATCACACAGAGAAAGACAAATACTGTACATCATCACTTAAATGGGACAGAAAACAATGGTACTGTCCATTTCAAATGGTACTACTGTCAGCCTAGTCTCACTGGGCTAAGTTCAAGGTGTCACTTCCTTTACAGCCCTTCTCACAGTATACCATGGAAGTTTGAAAAATTCATGGATTCACTGGACTGAAAGCCCTCTAAGGCTAGGGACTGGGCCTGTTTCTTCCTTTTGTATTCCCCAGGCCCTGGCAAGGATAGGCATTCAATGTAAAAGTTGGGGAGGAAACAGATGAGAAGAATAAAGGGGAGAAAGTACATAAGGTAAAGAAAGAATAACATGGCTAGGATGCAGACTCTGGAGAGACAGCTGGAGAGGCCAGGTGATGCCAGAACTGGAAGCCTGCAGATGCCAGACTATGGAATTCAGATTGTCTTTTGTAAATTGAAGGTAAATCAGCCAAGCTTCCAGGGCAGGACAACAGTGATACAATCAACTCAATGGAAAATAAATGGCATGTTCCTAAAAAGCCTTCGGCAGTTGGTTTAGATTGATATCAGCTACATTTCTGAGAACAAGACATTTTGGGGTGAATATTTTCTGAGTACTGTACTTATTGTGTCTTTGATATTACTACTGTAAGTAAATAACACGGAGGAGTTTCTACTCAGCAGTCATAGTACTTCATCCACTAGCTCATTAGGATGCAAAGGACTGGTAATAAGGCAGTGGAGCATTTCATTATCATTTCTTAGCAAGGAATCCAAACTTTTTTATCTTGGTTCAATTTCTTTTTTAACAGATATTAACTAAAGCAAACTGTTTGGAGCTTGAGTGGCAGATGAACCCAACTTCTTGGGGTACAAGTGTGAGTTACACCCCAAAGGCTGCTGCAGCAGGATGCCCACACAGCACATAGACCACCTTCACACCTGCAGAGATGAGGGGATCTTAGGTAAAGGGTCCCTAATCACTCAGTGATTAGTTTTGTGAGAACATACTCTTAACTGCAGGTGAGGCCTTGGTGGTAGTTTCAGCTTCAGAAGCCAGGCTAGGGTTACACTTAGTTGCTTTTCCCTCTACCTCCTGAGGTAGCATAGGCTATATTTAAGCAGACCTACTTCCCTATCTGTGAGTGCCCAAGCAACTCAGACATGCCTCCACTCTGCGCTATAAAAAAACAATTAACCACAGTTAATGGCCCATAATTTGTTATTTCTGTATTCTAGTCCCAAGGTTTCCCCTAAGTTACCCAGGAAGAAGCATAAAATTGCACATAAAACTGTATATTTCATAGAAACAAAGGAAGAAAGCTCTTTTTTGCTACAGTGGGTCTTCCTAGTTGGAAATGAGGTTCCTTCTCAGATGGGATAGGCTGCCACTATCTAACATCATTATGCTGCAGACAGACATACGAGACCAGCTACATAATTAGCAGGACCTAATACAAAAATAAAAAGGTGGGGTCCCTTGTTAAATATGGTAGGAATTTCAAGATTGTAATAGAAAAGCATTAAATCAAGGGCAGGGTCTTTCTGAGCATGGGCCCTGGTGTGACTGCAGAGGCTGCTCACACACAAAATGGTTTGAGTACTCAATGTGAGCAGCTCCTCTGCAGCCTGCACAGCCTCTGCAGAGAAGGGAGGGTCTGGAAAGATCCAGAGAAATTATGGGATGGCCAGAGCACCACTTCTGAAAGAGGATGTTATGACCAAGGACTGCGTTTTCTTGGTGGTCCTCCTGGTACTGATCTGCTTGGGTTCGGATTGAGGGGACATGAAGAGGAGGAAGTTTCTAGGCATGGAATAATCAACCAATATATTTTTAAACTGAAGTAGAATGTATCAAGTTTAGATTTTTTTTCCTTCTAAACCTGCTCCTTCCTTTTCTCCATATTGTTAAATGATCCAACTGGGTGGATCAATGACTGTGTTCACTCAGTTGATCAAGGCAGAAACCAGGAGTCATCTTTGACTGATTCCTCCTCCTTCTTTACCTCACACCTCTCATTAAATCCCATCAATTCTGTTTTCAGTGTCCTTCTTGAACCCTTTCCTCTCTCCACTTATAACACCATCTATCATGTCTGGCCATGACTATGAGAACAGCCTCCCCCTCCCTGGCTTTTGAATCATGCAAACTAGAGTTTAGGTCCTCATTCTGCCACTTGTTAACTGGATGACTATGGGTAGGGCCCTTCACCTTTCTGAGCCTATTTCCTGATCTGTAAAGTTGGGATAATACTACATTATAATCTTTAAGGGTTGTTGCCAGAACTAAATGAAATGATGCAAGTGGCTTAGCACACAATACATGCTCAGTGAATTAGCATCTTCCTTCTCTGTCCCTCTTTATCCTTCAGGCCTTATTTACTTATACACTACTTCCTTAGGGACCACTCTCCTGACTTGCCACAGACTCAGTGCAGGTTCCCGTAGACTGCCCTGCAGCATTCATCACACTTACCTGTATCCTCTCAACAGTCTTCTCCATGAGACCAAGAATCCTGGCTTTCTCTGCCTAGTGAGGTGCCTGACATGGAATAGGAACTTACATTGTGCTCTTTGACTGGTATCCTCGTACATAAAGGTTCCCACACATGAGATCCCTGTAATATTCCCCATTACCTGTAAGTGGGCAAATGAATACATCAATATCAACAAACAACAGACCAAGAGTATCCCACAAGTTTGGTAAGTTAAACCTAGAGCACTGGGGGTAATTCACAGTCAGATCCCTTCCATTAGAAACAGACCTAGATCAAGGGTGGGCCGCCCACAGGCAGCCTGACCACAGCCAGGCAACCAGGTGCTCCAGGTCAGCACAGCCAGCCTTCCTTGAGAATGCAGTGGGGCTGTGGCAAGGATGTGGCAGCACTGGGGGCAGGAGGGCACTCCACAAGAAGGAATGAAGGTAGAACTCTCTGGTTTGTTGACTCAGGGCCACCTGAGCAGTTGGGCCAACTCCTTTCTCCTCAGGCCTCAGCAGCTCCCCACCTGATGATGTCCTCACTGGGCCAATTGCATGAGAGTTGTGCACACTAAGGGGCCAGCACCTTGAGAAGCCCAGAGAGGGATGTGGGAGTGGGGAGGCTGGTTTCTGTCTTAGCTTTGTGAAATACATACATGTAGAAAAAGTACATAAAACATCCACAGAGGTTGATGGATTACGTGAGCATCATTAGCATTATGGAAGCCCACATATCCTCCCCAACCTGCTTGCTCCATCCCCTTAAACAGGACCAGGACCCTGGTTTGTGTTGTTACCATGTCTGTGCATCCCAAAATAAGTTCTCTTTTGCCTGGTTTTGAACTTTTAAAGAATAGAATTATACTAAGCGTAATTTTGTGAGATTCATCCATGTGGTTCTGTGTAACTAGTGTATTCATTTGTTGCTATTAACTTCATTTATCCCTTGTCCTGTTTGTGGACATTTGTGCTATTTTCTAGTTTGTATAGTTTCCATGCCTTAGTGTGAGGCTGTCCTGGATAGTCTGCAGAGGCCATGGGAATTTGGAATGGAAGGTAAGGGAGGGGAAGCAGCAGAAGCAGCCCTGGGTATGGAGGATGGTAGGTGAGAGGGACTCTCAGGCCAGTTAGGGTGAGAGGGACTCTCAGGCCAGTTAGGGCTACTAACTTACAGAGCAGGACCACGGAGGGAAGGGCACAGGAGGGCTGCTTTGAGGTCTATGCCTGTTCTGAGACTAGAGGGGTGCACTTCTCTGAGGAAAAGTGTTCTGCCTTCCCAAAGCCACAGTCAGGGGGTTTAGCAGGCTCGGGTACAACTTTACTGCCTTCCAGACTTGCTGCCTGATGCCTCTTCTCTGCTTCCCGTGGGGGCGCAGGGCCAGCTCTGTATGCAGAGAGAGAAGGCCACGTGAAGCTACATATAGCAAAATTCTTCCTTAGGCGGCCAGAAGAACCACCACAAACTGGCAGAGAGTCACCTCTAGTGGCTCTCCTTTCCCAGGATTAACACACCTCGAGAGATTTGTTTGGAAAGTTCTGAGATCACCTACTACACATGCAAACAGTGGCCAGGATGGAGGTGAGGCAGTCACAGCCCTGAAGGGGAGAGGCCAGCGAGGCTTCCCCATGGGGACTCCCAGCAGCCCAGGGCAGAGCTCCCTACCCTAGCTAGAAAACCTGTCCCTGGCAACACTCCAGCCATAGTGGCTGAATCTGAAGTATTTCACATTGGGAACCATTGTGGCTGGAGATGGCTGGAGTCTCTACCACCTCCTCAAAGACTTGACAAAATTCCCTCCTCTCTCTGATTTGTCAGCTACAGGTGAGAGGAGTGCCATTGCCCTGGAGCAGGGCAGGCTACACAGAAAACGAGTCCTGCCTCCTCCGACTTGGGACTACACTGTAAACCAGGTAGGTTGTGGGGAGTCAGGGTAGACATTCAAGTGTGAGCTTTGACAGGATGTCACCCCTCACACCACAGGGCAACTAGACTTTGTAAAACATGATCTATTTCCTCATTGGATCAACAGCCTTATAGGTTGATTGGACAAATATCTCCACAGAGGAAAACTTAAAGCAGAGTGGTCAAGGACATACCCTAAATAAGCGATCAAGGGGGCTAGAACACAGGTCCCACATCCCTGGATCAGGGCGGCAGAGCTACGCATGAATAGGTGTTTGCCTAGGTATATTCCCATCTCTAGCTTCTTTAAGCTAAGAGTTGTCTCAACTCCTGATAAGAGTCAGTGTCTGCTGCTAAGACCTAGAAGCTTTACAGTTGGGTGAGGGAGCGTCTCCTAAGACACTTGGTAGCTAATTCCCATTTGAAATGTGCACTGCTTCATGCATAACAGTTCTGGATTTGGGAGATCAATACTATTATATTTTCAAATGAAGATACTTATATAATAGTACTGACCTCACCAGATTGATAAAATTATATGTTAATTCATGGAAAGGACTTACATAGTACCTAGCCCTCAATAAATCTTAACTATTATCTTGTTCAATTCTGTTCCAAAACCTCAAATAGCCATAGAATTGAGACCAGTGTTTGGCCTGACTTTTAACAAATATTTCCTGCCTTCCTTCATTCACTAACCCATGCATGCTGGCTCAGCTCCCCAATCCTGCCTTCCTGTCTTGGCTCATGCATGGGTAGAAGTCACCACTGTCTCTCAAGGGCAGGCTCTCTGCTCTGACATTGATGAGCTTCCTCCTCCACCTCCTCTCCTGAGCCTTTAACTAACTAGTCAGTATCAAAGTTGCTATAACCACTAGGTTGTGGAGGAAAGCTAGAGTCATCAGACATGGCGTTTACTTCCTACTTGGGGTTGGGGAGGAGGGCAAATTGGCAAAAATGTCCCCTGCTCCAGGAACTAAGGAACCACCAATAATATCCTGGTACTTTATATCCTACACGCAGCAAAGAGGAGGGTTGAACACTCCTTTCAACTGACAAGACTGGGCTAGCAGTCCTCGGATCCATGAGAAATAGTCTCCAAGTTAATGCCCAGAGCTGCACGGGGGTGGGATAGAGGGAGGAGGTGTATATGTCACAGCCTCACAGACTAGCTGATGCTTCAGCAGTTTCTCAAGCCCCTGGGGAAGGTTTTCATTGCATCCATGGCAGTCATATGGAACTATGAATTTTAAAACTCTCCATTTTAAATACCCTGACCTATAATAAACCTCTAAGCCTGTAAGGAAGGCAGAGACCTGAACCTCAAGAACACCTAGGGTACTTAGGGAGCAGGGACAGAACTGTCTGGCATAGCCCTGGAGGCAGAACCAGCAGGCTAATCAAGGGTGCTGTGTTGTGGAATGCTTGAGAAGGAATGCTTTGGGGCAGGGGCTAGAGTACATAGTCCGTGAAGACACCTAAGAACACTGTTGGGGACAGTGGGAATCTCTGAGGTAATAGCGGGCTCAATCATACCATGACACCGGTCATGTCTCAGGGCTGATGGCCCTTCAAAAATGGGACTCACCCCAGTGCAGTGTATGACATCTGGTACCAGTACCTCCTGGATGTCTTTAAAGACCCTCCAGTTGGAGGGATTAATCTTCCAGTTGGCAAAATACAGTGGGGACACCATTTACCACTAACTCACATGTTTTAACTTGATTGACAATGCCTTAAATATATTCAGCCACTTTGGGCTACTTTGGCATTGGAGATGGTAGGAGGACCATCTGAATGCAAGGTCTTCCCTTCCTTTCCCAACCTTGGGATCTGGGATCCTCACAGAGAACACAACCTGGGCCCAGGTAGGCCTCTGCCTCAGGCATCTGTGCGGCTCGGAAGGCCCAGCTGGCTCTGCCTGCCCCATTCCTCAGCCTGGAGAGTTATGCAATCTTTTGGCTTCCCTGGGTCAAGTTGGAAAATTTGTCTTGGGCCACACATAAAATACACTAATAACTGATGAGCTAAAAATAGAATCACAAAAACTCTCATGTATTAAGAAAGTTTACAAACTTGTGATGGGCCACATTCAAAGCCGTGTTGGGGGTTGAACAAGCTTGGGCTACATCTTATGGCTCGGTCTTCAGTTAGGAACCTGGAACCCATCAGTTGTTCAATAAAGTGAGGGCACACCAGTCTCCACAGGACTCGGGAGAGCTCTTAGATGCCACCTAAACTTCAAGTTTCTTTCTCTACAGTCTTAAAGTATCAGGATACTTGCAGACCTGCATCCATTTAGACTTTAAAAATTCTTTAATAAAATACATATATGAAATTTAAAATCTTCAATTAGTGACACATTTCCAATTTATCGTAAAACTCAGGTCAAATTGCTTCAACGTCAAAACGTTAGCTTTGTAAGGTAGGAGCCAGTTGTCTTCTAGTTTTAAATACAGGGTAGAATGGAAATGCTGTCTGGCTTAGTTCAGAATGTCTGCTAGCAGCAGAGAAATGCCATCTCATCACATGGACAGTGGAGAAGGCAGCATTTGCTAAACATCCACCTTTAACCCCTTCTTCCTTAGCATGTGCTCTGCTCTAGATGAGGAGATGCCCAGTTCCTCACCTGCCCATGCACAACTCGGTTGGCACTGCAGGACTGGGATTCCCACCCAGGTCTGTGGGCTCACCCCAGGTTCTTTTCACCATACTACTGTTTCCTGATACTGGCTTTTGTGGTAATGCTTCAGGGCTTCTCTGCAAACATTTGCTTCAAATATCACTTTAAATATTAAAAAATCATCCTTAATGTGTACACTTAGGTATAAAACATGCATTAGCTTAGGCCGTCTGATACCTCAGAGTAAGGCCTCTATTTGTACTTATGTGGGCTTCTGAAGAGGGTACTAGTTCGGTGCTGTCATCACTAAGCCTAGCTGCCAAGCTAGTAGTTCTAAGCTAGTAGTTCTCACCACAGAATAATTTTAGTGACTATAGCCTTTGGATGTTCCTTACCTGATATATGGAGGATAAGGACTGAAAGCAGGTATTGGGTGTTCTATTTCTTTCAAGCATCTACTTCAGTTTTGTCAATAACCAGAGATTACAGGCAGGCTACTATCATTTGCAATCACTTCTCTATATACAATTAGGATTTTTTTCTCCGTACCATACAGACAAAACAAATTCAGAAAATACTGGATGCTGAGACAGTTCACAATTAATCCATTTACACTAGTCAAAATTGTTCCCTACCAACCCCAATTTAAGATGTTATGACTTGAACTTAAGACAATTCATGCTAACAACATGTATTTATTCTTACTTTTTGAAAAAAAAAAAAAAAAGTAGACTAGAATATCAAAACCTTTTGAATTTGGTTAGGAGGGAGAGGAGGGTTCATAGTTTAAGCCTTTTAGTAGCAACTACTAAGCTCTTTAAGATTTCTGGCTTGGCTAACTCAGAACTAGGTTAAAACAGCTTTTTATCTAGGGCTGTCTTTTGGAAGCTCAAGAGCAATGAGGGAGAGGGGTCTGGCAAATTTTTTATTTTCATTCAAATTTTGCTATGAATTCATTGGTAAGCATGGATGAGTCTTTGCTGCTCCCTATCCGTTTTCTCAAAAAACAGAATTATTTTTAAGCAACAAAATCTTTACATCAGATCTTACTTGGAAGCCTGATATTGAATGGGTTTGGGGGCTCCCTCCCCACAAAGGCCCAACAGAACAGCAAGAAAACCACAAACTAGATAATCTAAGGTCCCTTTCACCTCAAAGTCAGGAGTCCATGTCCTCTGCCTCTGAAATGCAAATACTGACCCTGCCACCCCTTACTGGCCAGGCCCACCCTCTCCTGGACAGACTAAGGGACTGAGCTGATTTATCCCTCACATCTAATACATGTGTCACAGCACTAACTAGAGAACCCAAATCCAGGAGCTGAACAACTGTCTGTGGGTGAAAAAAGCACATTTATTTAAAAAGGTCAGAGGCTACAGAAAAATCAATGCTGTTACAATAGGCAAGCACTACTGTCAGCAGCAACACATGGTATATTTCTTAAACAGCATCCAAGCCTCATTGGTATTATTTGCATTTTTAAAAGAAATCTTATAAACCAATCAGGAAGCAATTAAAGGCCAAGTTTAAAGGCCAATATAAAACAAATTTCACTGAAAATTCAATTGAAATGCAAATGCTGAGGACTACAAAGTTAACTAAGAACTCAAGAGATGAAGGGGAAAAAACTAAGCAGTAAATAAAATACAATAGTAGCATTTAAGTTTGTAATTGCCATTTCAGAGGGTGCCCTTTCCCCTGCCAGTACCCCTCATGCTTCTGAACAACTCCTAGCCTAGAAGCCTGTTCAACCAGGGAGACAGCTGGTATCTGCACAAATGTGCAGCAGATGTACAGGGGCGAGGAACAAAACGTCAGCGTGGTTATGTGCTTATGTGCTAGGGACAGCAGGACTCGTGTTTAAGAGTCAGAGGCTTATTTAGCAAGGCTACTTCCTACTCCTAGAAGCTTCTCATACATTCTAGTCCTGCCCTTGAGAAATCTTGTCAGTAACCTCAACTTAGAACAAATGGTCTTAGAAATGTGACTAGAAATTGCATGGCTAGGATCCCTGTGATGTTACCCAAAACTTGGAAGTGGACAATCTTTTTGCCCCACAACCTAGGGCCCATTTGTAACCCTGCTGTTAGCCTTATCCTTAGCTAATGCAATTGGGTGGTCACTTGAACCACCTAAATGAAATCCTGCAACAGCACCTTCAATTCTTAAAAGATCAGTAGAGGTTAGGGCTAGAGTTAATTTGAATAGACATGGGATCTCCAGGTTCAGTGTGCAGCAGCCAAGTATATCAGCTATCTCAAGGACAACAGCCTGTAAAATTATTCTAGGCTATTCCCTCAATTCCCATTTGATATTTTTTAATGAGCTGGAAATTGTTTAACAGATCCTCTGGCAACATTTTGTCCATTCTCCTTTATGCCACAGTACCTTTTTAATTCTTAGAATATTCCTTGCTAATACAGAAATGACCAGTGAGCATATTAGCAAAATTACTGAAGAAAAGAAATTTCTGTACAACCTCACTAAAAAGCCTAGTGGATTAAGGCAGCCCCAATTATTTTTGGACTGGGATTAAGGAGGCCAAAGTATAGAAAGAAGGGAAATACTAAGTGTGCCAGGGTAAGAAAATTCAGGGCAACTCAGTCAATTATAACCCCATTGTTCTAGACCAAATTCCTCCATGATGGTCTGAAGAAAGCTGGCCTTGTCCTCAGAGAACCATCTTTCTCCACATACAGCCATCTTCACAGGGCAATTCTTTGCCTTCAGCCCACACTGTATAGGTCTCACATTTTGGCTAATCTTCCTACTCTCAACAGCTTCTCATCTATGGGCACCAACAGCCTTGCTAGGTTCTGCTAGTGTTTTAACTCACTAAGGGCTAAACCATTAGACATCAGGAACAATAGGAGCTATGTGTAGACATACATTGGCTATAACACACAGTTAAGTTTCTTACGAACTGTTCTGAACACGAAGTGGCACCTTCTCGCAGAAGACAGTCTAATTCTCAAACACAGGCTGGATGGCACTTGCAGTTTTCAGACTAGAACCAGCTGAGCTGTTTGTTTTTAAGTGCTTGTGTACTCTAGGCAGAGTACATCCAGAAAGTGACCTTGGAAAGCCTGCCCCCGAGTTAAGACCCTCAGAGGGGTCACTGAGCAGGTCACTTTGGAGTGCATCTAATTCACACCAGTGATATTGGACTGAGGACCCTAGACCTGGGTACCCCTAACACCAACCTTTCCTGAGGAGGAACCGTGTAACATACTTCCCACAACAGATGCTCAACAGTGACACGGGAAAGAAAATCCACCTCTGGGAAGAATAAGAACTAGTTACAAAGTGGCTAGAAGCTATGGTCTTGCTTGGCTGGTACAGATCTAAGGAACAAAGATACCTCCCTTCTAAGTGGAGGACCCCTCTAGCCAGACACATAATCAGTCATATCCAATTCAGTTTCTGCCCCAAGGTCTCTCTGCCCACCCATACTCCTCTCATCAAAGGCCAGACAGAAGCACTTGCTAGCCACCCTCCCCCCAACATCTCCTTTCACTCCACTGCATGCAGGACTTTGTGCTTAACTGCTGCTAGGTGCAGCTGATAATCCCAGGGCAGGGGGTGTTAAAGGGCCGAGCATGACTGCTTTGAATCAGAGGCAGCAACACCACCAAAAAAAATAAATAAATAAAAATCTGGAGACCACAGGTACTTTTAATTAATATTGATACTCAATTCTTCAGATAAAGAAGAACCACTAATTATTAGGGTGGCTGACTGCTTTGCCTTTTTAGCTTTGGAGATAACAGGGATAAAACCACCAAGGAAATGTGTTTCAGTGCTTGGGCATCATGACGCAGCTCCTTGCCAAGGTCCAGAGTTGAAAAGAAATCTGTAATTCTCCTTTGCCAAAGTCCAGTTTCCCAGAGTACTTCAAATTGCTTCTGCGTTTAAGAGGGGAAAGAGATGAAGAGGGAATAAACCACAGGGAAAAGAATTAGAACGTGTTAGCAAACGCTACCATGCGGAACACTAAACTTTATTCACTTTATTTATATATTTAACAGTTCTAAAGTATTTACTTCTTGCTTTGACAAAAAAATGAAAAATATAGGAGCATGGATTGACTCCTCTTTAGGAGAAAAGGGTTATATGTACAGCTACGGAGTTACGGTTCCTATTTACATACAAAGAAAAATATTAATAAAAAAGTGCTTCATTGATCAAAAAAGGGCTAAGAGCTGCAAGCATTTATTCACACTGTACATCAGACCCAAGAAACCCGTATCATAACCTCTTGGCACCTGTCACTAGGAACTGCACAATCTTCAATTAGACTGACTTCTCCCTACCTGCACAGGCAGACCACACAGAGTGCGGAAGAGAACTACACCCTGTTTCAATAAATTCAAACTGAGCAACCTGCTGCCACTGGGAAGTCAGAGACATGCTCAGATGTTCTTGGCTTTGCCTGGACTAACGGCTCCAGGGAAGTCGTCTGGGCCATGTCTTAACCATACCGAGGTACACACAGGACCCACCTTCCTGAGACACAACTTGCCCTTGTCCATGGAACTGCTTCCAAAGGGTCAGAAGAGTCCCCTGGTCTCATCCCCACTGCTCACAACGATCTGCCCTGTTACCAGTTAGCAGCTTTTAGCAGAGCCAAGCATGGCCCTTCCCCCAAGCGGGAGGGAAGGCACAAAACATGGATGCCAAGATTACAAAGCAAAAACATAAACTCCTCTCCAGCCCTCCCCCACGCCCACCTCTACCACAAATATTCTTGATTTAAGGCTCTTTTTGGACCATATCAAAGCTTACTGAGGGAAGGTGCCCCAAATTGCTTACAGGCTGTGCCACTTCTCTAATGACTGTAGAGTCATCAGTGGACCCTCATTGCTGCCCAGCAGCACAGGAACAGAGCTGGGCGGGGGGGGGGGACTGCTGGGCCCTTCCTGCTGCCCCAACGGGAAGAAGAGGAAGGTTGATTGTATGGGACATGCTCCTTTTTCCAGAGGCCTATACTCTGAAAGGCTGATTCTATCCCTTAAGGGAGAGGTCCATGATTGGTTTGGTTTGGGAATGGGAAGTTTTTAGAACCCTGAGTCTGGATTTCCCTGTGCTAACCAAGAGAGATTGTTTGTGGGACTAGGCCCCAGAAGGGGCTTCCAGGTGCCCAGGCTCAGGGCAGGCTTTGGCCTTGGCCACAGCAACAGGATACTGCATTCTGGCCAGTTTGCACTTTTATGCCTGAGGGTGGGAAGCACTACACAGCCTAGTCTAGGGAGGCACTCTAATGACAGTGAAGGAAGCCCTAGACAATCTGGGTCAAGTTAAAGACAGAATCCCATGGAGAACATGCTGGCCACCCATCTCCAGCCCCTCTCATTTGCCTCAGAAGAGCATTCCTTCCCCAAAGGGGGGCCTTTTACTATAATCCATTTACTATGTGCCCCTCCCTCCAAATGCCAATCCCATTTATATCTGTGAAGTGGGAATGGCCCAGCCCCTCAAATAAGGAAGAGGACAGCTGGGACAACAGTACTTTTAGGGAAGATGCTTCCACCCTACTCAGCAGCAAAGGGTTTCTCCAACCAGCTCTGATGTGGCAGTGGCATGAGGAATGGTCACAAATGTTAGCACTGGCTTTCTTCCCGGTTCCCTATCTCAGGCCTCCACACCTGACTCTGACCAGCCTCCTCTCATCTTGAGGAACCAAGCCAACCCTTTACATCGCCTGACAACACGCAGCTCTGATCTTCCATTCAAAAATACTTCTTTCTTTTAAAGACAATCAGGGGACTTTTTTCTTTTTGGGGGGCAGAGGGAAGATGAAAAAGAGAAAAAACAGGAAAGAAAAATCAATCTACAATCCAGTGGTACATCCCAAATTTCTGTCACTCTGCACAGGTGGTTCCATGCCCCATTCCAATGTGCACAGGCCTCTCAGTCTTCCCAGGCTGTGTGGGCCTGTCAGAGGAACAGCAGCTTGGCCTCTGCCCACCCCAGGTCACTGAGCTTCAGTTTGAAGTGGCAGCAATGGGCTTATCCAGTTCAAGGTCAATGCTGGAGCTTGTGGGATGTAGGCTGCTATAGCAAGACTTGCATACTCGACTGGGTTCAAAGAGCTGCTGGCTGGGAACCGGAACCTTCTGGTTACAACAACTTGAACAGAATACATTCCCACAATTCCTTGAAATGAGAGAAGAAACAAAACAATGTTAGTTTCGGTAGCAGGTATGGGGTGGAGAAATCAACTTCAGAAAACATAACTCTGTTGTATGTAATTCGAATGAGCTGGAGACTCCTTTCCGAATGAGTACTTCCATTCATCTAGCCATGAAAAAGCCAGGCAGGGAAGAGATTCCTACCTAGCACAGTCACACACCACTTTCACTTGGCTGCCTCATCACTATGCTATGGCTCAAGGTTACCAGGTGTACAGAAGGATGCTGCTTAAGAGAGATCTGTGAGAAATAGTGGGCCCAAGGTGGAAGCAGCAGCTAGTTCTATGGGTTAAGTCCTGGCCCGGAAAAACCCACAGGCCACACCTTCCTGGGTAATGGCCACTGTGTAGCCTATGATCACAAAAGCCAGAGTCCAATGGAACTGCTGCCAAGCCCCTCAGATGAGAGAGACTACCCAGCCCAGTTGGGGAATGAGGAACCCTGCCCAAAGGGTCACTTCCCCAGAGGCTCAAAGGCAGCAAAAATGGAGAATAGACTGCTGCCATCTAGAACCTCTCTGCTTCCAGCATGCAAAGCCAGGAGGACAAGCAACCAGTGACAGACACATGCTCAGGGTAAAAGGACAAGAACACAAATGAACACACATGCACACACACCCTTATTAGACAGTTGTCAGTCAATTATGGCTCACTCCCCCCATGCATCTCTTGGGAATATCAGAGCTCTACCTGAAGGCCTGGCTGCACCCAGGCCCCAGGCCTCCCTCTCCTTTTCCACATGAAAGCCTAGCTCTGATATGTCTGTGCAGCACAGGCCCACATACCTACTAAACATGCCCTTCACAGCTAACAGGAAAGGGAACTAGTAGAGAATGAGTTTCTGCTCACCTTACAATCTTACTTTTGTTGGGCCCTAAAGGACAAATCAATCCCAATGAGCCCAAGAATGGGAGACTCCAAGGAGCCTGAAACAGCCTGCTAAAGAGTTAAGCAGCAAAATAATATCCTCTTCCTTAGCCAGCATCACTTACTACCCTTTCATTTACACTCAGAATGCAAACCCACTGCTGGATTAGGGACCACTTAGTCATGGAGGAGAGAATACTGAATACCCCTTCAGGACAAAGGAATGCCACAAAAGGAAAAGGCTAGACACAGGGCAATGAAGGACAGAGAACTAAAACACACAAAACCACATATTCTAGAATGCAGTAAGTACTTCACAACTGTTTCTAAATAGCACAAGTCAGCAAGAACCTATGGTTATACAGAAAAATTACCTAAATCCATTCATGAATATCTACATTTATTTAACATACCTGCTGGAATTCAGCACAAAAGCCTTACATGAATTTGATCAGTTAAGCTTTTCAATCTCACTTCTTTCGAGGGATCCTGACAGACCCTAAGTGGAATTTTCCCTTAAACTCTTCCACGTTAAAACAGTTCTCTGCTCTATTAAAAACAACAACAAAACAGTGATGCTGTTGGACTTAGAAGTCATTAGCAGCATTCTGCTACCTCAATGAATGATTGACCCAAAAGAAATAGCTCTGAAAACCCAACAGGTTACTTCACAAGATCAACCCTGCTAACACACCACTTCTTATCATAAGCAAGATGGTTTGGCTGACCTGTGCAATCAGGAGGGCCACACAGGGCTACAGCCTGACTCAGCCCTAATAGTCCCTTCAGCCAGCTGCTATGGTTCTCCCCCAAGCCCACCTGCCTGCCTTTGCTCCCAGCCCCAAGCTTTATCCCAATGACTGCAGAGAAGGGGAAATGGAAGCGTTAGTGTGGAGAAGTTATTGTATAGATGTGCAGACATCACAGACAGTTTGTTGCAAATGCTCACCACGTTTGATCAACACGGTCAGTGTCCCTGCAAGGAGGGAAGAAAGAGCTCAGAGGAGAAGCCAACCAGACATCTGGGCTTGGGGTACAGGGTGGGGAGATATACAGTCCCATAAACATCATTACCAGACAAAGAAGTGGTTCCATTTTCAGTCCAGGTTCACTACTCGTGAGCTATGCCACAATTCAGATAAACTTCCTATCCTAAGAACACTGAATGTCCTCCAGTCACCACCCCAACTGGGGCAAAGCATCCCTAGCAACTCACTACCCAAACTGAGAAGGAAGGAAGAAGTCAGGAGCATCAGGATTAAAGATTGTGTCTTCAGTTGTCCCATTACTCCCCCAAGCTATTTCTGCTCACCACTGGCACAAGGAAAACAAGTTTGGGGTCAAGGAGCAGGATAAGGAATAGGAAAATGAAGTTCCTTGCCCACAGCAGGAAAATACTGCTGACAACAGCCATGTTGAATGGAAAACAATTTTATTTGATTAATAAGAAATGATGGTTTGGGTGGTGGCTGTTGCTCCACAATACAGGAAGCAAAATAAAACAAAAAGGGACATCATTTGCACATTTCAAAATTTAAGTCACGATCACTCTGAATTAAAAGACACCAAATGCAGTTCTGTAAACACCAATTTCAGGGGCAACAAAGCTTGAATCAAGATTTTATAGACCCTGGGGTGGGTCTACCTTATATAGAATACTGCCAGCCAGACGCTTGCATCTCTCCAATCTATAGGCTCCATGGGCCAAATCTTAGCCCCCAACACACTGGCCCATCCCACCACACCCTCCAATGGCACCTGCAGTGGTGTTTCCTGCTGGCGAGCCAGAAGGCGCTGTCACACGCATAGCAGTGGGCAGCCAGGTGGTCAGGGAGCCAACGGGTCATCTGTAAAACAGATGGGGCCAGGTTAGTGACAGGAAATGGGCCATCCAGCTGGAGCCAGCAGAGCCATGCTGGGGGCAGCAAGAGTCACAAGGACAACACTGGCTCCGGTGGCACCAAACCAGCAGGTTTGATGTCAGCAGTACAAGAAAGGCGTCCAAATCGTTTCCCTGCAGGGGATTCCAAACTCCCTTGAGATAATGCGGCAGGCAGCAGCAACTTAGGTCACTATGAAAGCTGGCAAAGCTCCAATTCATAGATGCAATGAGAGAGGGCCAGCTTGCTGAGTCTCCCTAGCTTGAAAATTCTAGGTTCAATGGGTATTCACAGGTGCTGAGATTCACAGAGGCTCAAGGCTAAGTGTGCCATGAGTTCATTCCTGGGCCAGGGGCATGGGGGTAGGGATGGGGCTGGAGAAGAACTGCAAAAACAGTTGCATGGATGGCACTCAGAACAGGGGCTGAGCCTGTACCTCCGTGTCCTGTTTATCCACCTGCTCCCAGCTGGCTTCAGAGAAAATCTCTGTGCTGCAGCGAGACAAACAGTTCTGATCCAGATTGCTTTCCGAGTCGGGGATTGAAGTCTGTTGGCAAACAAACACAGCTGAAGAGAATGAACCAGGTCTCCTCTCAGAAGAAGAGAGGGCTTGGAAAAGAAGGGAGCACTGGGGACTTTGGGTGGGCCTGCTGAATCTGTAGGTACATCAGCCATCAAGAATTGGATTGAGCAGGTGCAGAGACAGGGTTGAGCTCAGCTGGAAGAGAGATACACAGATCTAAGGCTGTGCGCAGTGACGAGTGGAAAGACGGGCCTTGGGTTCCAAGAAGCGAGTGGGGCAGAAGTGACCAAGATGGAGTGGGA
Source organism: Craseonycteris thonglongyai (assembly GCA_004027555.1). Taxonomy (NCBI): domain Eukaryota; kingdom Metazoa; phylum Chordata; class Mammalia; order Chiroptera; family Craseonycteridae; genus Craseonycteris; species Craseonycteris thonglongyai. The sequence continues at coordinate 10,634 of PVKE010003414.1, read as the reverse complement.
ACTCAAGTGTCAGCTTCTCCGGTGGGCCTGTCAACCCAACCTTGCCACTTAACATCTCTGTTGAAACTGAGTGCCTTGGCCATGTCTCCCCTCTCTGAAGGACTCTCTGGGAAAAAGAAATCATTAGTATGAAGGAAAAAAATAATTAGTTTTCATTGGAAGTCATTGGATGAGCCCACCTTTAATGTACGCTGACTGCTTTGGAGCCAGGCTCACACATGTACTTAAACAGTGAGTACTTGAACATCAATGCACTCAGTGCAGAGAGAGCCTTGAGAACCTCCCCTCAGGTACCTCCAATTCTAGTCACCAGGATCCATCAGTGCTAACTTGACAATGGTAGAAACCAATCCTTTTCCCCCCATTTCTACCGCCCTCAGCTGCTACAGGGTGGGTACAAATATCTGTTAAAAAGAACTAAACCTTCATAGCTATAGCGCGTGTTTGGGAGAGCTAACAGTTGACTAGCTACTGGGGTATAACAGAAACTACAATTTTACATGAATATTTGACATTCCCTTCTTCAGGCATATGAACCCTCTCTTCAAAGAGATTTGACCAACCATGTGAGTGCTAATTCTCTTCCTTATTCAAACTGCAAAAACAGGATACCCATGGAAAGTAAGCAAGGAAGAAAAGAGACAGACTGCCATTCGTATGGCTGAGAATGATTTCCAGGCCCCCTTAACAGGAATGCTCTGGACCTTACCAATTCTTTTAGAAATCTGTACCAATCACATGCACCATGCACAAGGGTACCCAGCCTCAGTGTGCCCTGTCTTCTTGTGCATCCATGGCGCATGGTATACTCACCACTTCATCCCCAAAGTCCCCATTGAAGCGTAGGGAGCTGGTCAGGTACTGGCTCTCCAGGCGACTCCTCAGCTCCTGCACTTGTTTCTTCAAGGTTTCCACTTCCTGTTGGTGGCCTGACTCAATCTGACGCAGGCGCTGTTGGATAGTGTCTGTGTACACAGGCATGCCATCATCATCCAGGTGGCTGCGGGAAGGCTGGTCAGGGCTGCCAGTTGCAGATGGCCTTGCTGACTGGCTGTGCAGCCACTTGTGGTGCAAGTTCCTCGAGTGTGAGTGGGCAGAGCTGCAGCTTGTGGCAGATACCTGGCGGCTCAGTGAGTCCTTGCTTCTATCAGCCTCCCCATTGACGCAGTGCCCATTGGGAGTGGGATACTTCTGGAGGGTGCTAAGTCCTGGAGTCTGGTCTGAGGCCTTATTTTCAGTCTCTGGGGCACCGTTGCACACAAACCCCTCTTTACATTCAGCTACAGTCAAGGCACAAGGAGAATGCGCTGGGCTGTGGGTGTCACCAGGGGAAGTCCTATGCACCACAGATCCCACTTGGGGCCTTTCAGACAGGCTCCTCTCCAAAGGCCTGGACTCCATGGCTTGAGGAAGAATGTCCTTGCCACTGAATTGGCCACTGTTTACCAGGCAAGGTCTGTGATGGCCTTGGGGCCCACCTTCTAACTTCACTTTATCTTCCATTAACATGTCCATGGGACTCTCTCTGTTTGGTCCTCTGGCCTCAAATGAGACTTGGGAGGGCAAGAGAGAACTTGACTGTGAGGTACCGTAACTGATTTTTGCATCTACTGGGATTGGAATATTTGCTTCCCCCCTGTCCTCTGTGATAGCTCCTATTTGAGAATGTTTCACAGGGGCCTCCTGGGTATCCTCTCCCTTAGGGGGCTCCTGGACAGAACTGGAAACAACACTGTGCCCAACCTGATGCTCAGAAATACCCTGTGAGAAGAAAGAAAGGCTGATGGCTGGAGGGCTCCTCTGGGTAGCAGCATCCAGTGCTGCTGCTGAGCTCCCAGGGGCCTTCCCTCTGTTCTCTTTTTCTAAGAGAGTTTCCTCTTTGACCTCCTGCATCTCGATGCTCCCTTTGTGGGCAGGCTCCTCTACCCCAATCTCCTCTTTGGTGGCCTCTTGCAAAATGTTTTCCATCTGCCCCTCGGCCACTCCAGCTGCAACAGATAGCTCGGCGCCACCCAGCACTTTGCTTGGCTTCCCCAAGCCGTCAGGATCAAAAGACTCCTCTCCAGGACCAGTCAGGCTGCTCAATTCTAGTGAGCGCCTGTGCTGGTGCTCCTGCCACTTCTCGTTCAGGCTTGGGTCGCTACTACGCCGATTGGCTAGAGGCACTGTGTTGTCACAGGCTGTGGTCAGATTGTCAAATGATCTAGTCTTTGGTAACCTAAACGAAAAGAAATTTGGGGGAAATGAGATTGAGGCTATTCAGAGGGGGAGAAGAAGACAACAGGTTCTAACAGGTTGTTGTTTCATAAATGGGTCCATTATAGCTAGCTACTCAAGGAGATATGGCATCTCTTAAGTGAGGCTCAGACTGCTGGAAAGGAAAAGCTCCAGCACCAACTAGTCTTAAAGTCTACAGACTTCCTCTTGCAGCACCCCTACCCCATGCCCAATCCATACAATTAAGCTAGGAGCAAATGCCATTTTTAAAAGACATTCTTCATGATATTACTATGTTTCTCAACCAGTGGCAAAGAAAAGTAGTATTGCTAATTTTCTGTATTATACTATTTTAAATTAATTTATCAGTCTGAATTTAATAAACTAATTCAGTGGCTAAAACTCAAGCCAGAGGGTCCCAAGGAACCCAGAGGATTTGCTCCATCACTAAGAAACTGCTTGCTGCTCACAGAAGCGTGATGTAGCAAATATGGCCCAAACACCCTTCAGGAAATTAGGCTCGTATGGCCTTGTAGCCCAGAACCTTTATACCTTCCCTAAGAATACTTCAGAGACCTAAGAAAATGTATGGAGCCAACCAATGTCATGATCTATGACCAACCCGAGGCATGTCCTAACAGAGGAATATATCGCACAAGACTTGAGGCCTTGGTATCAACCCTGGGCTCACCGGCTCAGGAGTGGATCATCAGGGCTGCTACCAGGGGCTGGGTACGGTGCACAGCTGTCATCCACAGGGGTAGATGGGGATGGGCAGGGCAGGTAGACTGCACTCCATAGCATCAGGTTACGCACGTGACACACAGGGTATAGCACCTGAGGAGAAAGTAAAGAATATAGATTTAAGCAAGTCCCAACAAGTCTTTTAGAACTAAATATCTAGAAATGATGGTAAAGAACAAGCATCAAGTTGCAATACCCAATAGGTCTAGACAAATCTTCAAAGGGAGTTAGCATCGGTGGATACAGGTCTATCTCCCAAAAGGGCCTATAGGATTAGAGTCAGTTCGAGCAACATTTTTCACCTGAAAGCCTCTTGCAGGCATGAACAACTAGATTTTTTGAAAATCCTTTTCTCAAGTCACCTTTATTGGGAGGCTGACTTTCTTCAGCTTAATATGGTTGCATTTACTGCATAAGCCAGTGAGTCATTTCACTAGGTGGTGAATGTCTATTTCCTGGTATAAAAACTGGGCTTCAGAAGACACTGTCAAACTTGTTTTATGGAATCATTTAAATTAATCATGTGAAAAGGAGGGAATTTTCTTCCTGTATTGTTAGTTCCCTAGCAGGAACAGTAAAGAGAAAGAAGCAGTTAGCTTAAATCTTTCCTACTACTGAAATGTAGTAAGAAGCATATTAATAGTCCAGCAAAGCAATATATCCCTCTGATTAGCCTCCTTTTTACTTCTTTCAAATTTAAGATGCAATCTGACAAAAGGAACATTACTATGTATCAACATACAAATGTTTGTTTCTCTGTTTAACAGAAGGTATATCCTGCAAGGAACAAAGTCTTAAAGGGCCTGCTAATTCTCCATATGAGCAGAGAATCACAGACATACATGCCAATGTCATACAGTTTTCTGCCCTTTGATACAGAAGATGCAGTGGGTATCATCACCTGTTGACACTGGAAAGGTGCTAGGAGACTGGTGGCAGCTCCTTCTGAGCTATCAGGGGCATGCAGGGAACTTAGGTGCCTCTACCACTCATTAGACAGAACATGCTAGGAATAAGTTAAGCTTTGGTACAAGTGCCAGAAAATATTTGCATCTAGAGTGGCCAAGTAGAAAGGTATATGAAATCAAACTGCTCTGAAAAAAAGTAGTCAGAAGCATGTGAGAGCATCACCAGAAAACAGAATAGGGGAAAAAATGGAACCAATCCATCCAGAGAAAACAGATGCCCTCAAGAAAATAGTCACTACTCAAAATAGGTTCCCATATATCCCCACCCCCAAATGCCTTCTGCTGGTCAGAAAGGAAAGGCTGAAAGATACATACAGCTTCTGACTGAGAGGAATACAGTAGGTTTTTGAAAGCCTTGTTGCCTGCCCGAAGCAGCGACCACACAGAACATGTCCGTTCCTGAGTATGTTTTTCCCCTCTCTCCTTGGCGTTGTTGCACAGGAATGTTCCAAAAAGGCAGGAATAGGTATGTTGCACCAGTTTCACCTATGGAAATCCAATGAGACAAAAATCAAGCAATAGAGCACACATTCTCTAGGGGAAGGTCAGCCCGGCTAAGGCACCCTTCCCAGGCATCCCTGAAACACTTCAGTTTACACTTGGTAGGAATGGAAAACCAAATAAAACCACGCAATAGCCACCTCCTCACAATACCAATTCCAGAGCGCCAACCCCAACCACCATTACTCCGGAGTCAAAAGAACAAAGACAGATCATTGGCATAAATAATCTCTGAGATTCTAAATTAACAGCCACCTTCAAGAGCAACAGAGGATATAAACTGTGTATACGAGGAGATACATGTACAACCCAAATGTGAACTGAGAACACACTTCTATATTGTTACTAAGCATCTCACATACCCCAGGAAATTTCTATGAGGCTAAATGTGCAATATCAGGTAGCCCTCCTGCCCCCAATGGAGCTTATTCTACTGAGAAAGGGATGACCAGTGCTATGAATAACAGCAAGACAGAGTAAGAGGCACAGGGCACATGCAGAGCAGTGTGGGAAAGCCTCACTGGCCTGAGGCCTGATGGAAATGAGAGAGTAGGCCATATGGGTAACTGATAGAGAAATGCTCTGCAGAGGTAACAGCAAGCACAGTGGTCTTGAGGTGAGTGCATGCTTGTCAATTCTGAGGATCAGAAGGTCAGTGTGACTAAAGGACATTGCACGAGGAGGAGAACTGTAGGAAATGAAGGTGGACAGGTAACCTCTAGTAGAGCCATGCAGGTCACTTTAAGGACTTTGAGTTTTACTGTGTAAAATGGAAATTCATTGGAGGTTTTTTAGCAGAGGAATGACATGGTCTGTATTATTCTTTAGCTCTGGCTGCTGGATTGTCTCTCGAATTGGGGCAGGAGATGATAGTGGTTTAGACCAGTGTGGAAACAATAGAAACAGCAATAAGTAATCAGGTTTTAGATATATTTTGAAAGCAGATTTGCAGAATCTGCTGACAAGACTGAATATAAATTATGAAAGAAAAAGGAGAGTTGGAAATGACATAAATGGAAGGACTGAATTGCCATTTGGTGAGATGGAAGACTTCTGAAAGATTAGGTTTTGGGATGGGGAGATGTGGAAATCAAGAACTAAGTTTTGAAAATGTAAATTTTCAAACCATTAAGATATCAAAGTGGATATACTAGGTAGTGACAACTAGATATGTGAATCCATACTTAAGTGGAGAAGTCTGAGCTGAAGATGTATAAATATGGGAATCACAGACAGCAATTAAAGCCATTGGACTGGATAAAATCCCTCGAGAGGAAGTGTAGATAGAGAAGCAGCCTGGAGGCTGAGCCATGGAACATTCCAATGTTTGGAACTGGGAGGTAAGGAGGAACCAGCAAAGGAGACAGAAAGGACCAGCTGGTGAGGTATAGGAGACTAAGGTATACTGGAAGTCAAATGAAGACAGTTCAAAAAAGGATTAAACTAATGATGGATCAAAGAAGATGAAGACAGTCAAAAGGTACAAACTCCTAGTTATTGAATCATTATGTTAGACACCTGAAACTAATATAAATGTTATGTCAGTTATTCCTTAATTAAAAAAAAAAAGATAAAGGCTGAAACCTGATCACTAGAATAGTAACATGAAGGTCACTTGGTCACATTAACAAGAGCAGCTTTGATAAAGTGGTGGCGTAAACATCTGACTGCAGTGGGTTTAAGACAGAATGGGAAGATAAGAATTTGATAATAAATGTAAAAGACTTGAGTTCTGCTGTGAAGAAATGAGATATGAGAATGAGAATAGCTAGAGGAGTGTACAGGACTGAGAAAAGGTTTGATGAGATGGGAGGCACTATCCCACATTTGTATGCTGATAGCAATGAGCTGGTAGCAATGAGCTGGTAGAGAAGGAAATGTGCCAGTGCAAAAGGCAGAGAGGAAAAATGCTGGAGCCATGCAGCTGAGCAGAGAATAGGAAGCAGAAGCTGGTGAACAACTGGAAGGAGAGGCTGGAAGAAGGCAGGGATAGTGTTCATCTGCCAAAGGGAGGTGATAGCATAGGATAGATGTAGGGGGTTTGGTCGGTGAGTTGGAAGGAGTAGAGGACATTCTACTGTTTCTATTTCTATATGCAATTTAGGGTTTCTATCATACATTTGAAAAGCTAAGTTTAAAATAACTCAAAGGCTTTATGGAAACCTAGTATACCTAAATTCACTGAATAAATAAACACTTGTTTATTATTGTTCTTTAATTTTAATAGAGAGAAAGAATGGCCCATCTATTAAATTCTAAAAAAGATGCACAGTTTCGAGTGAAAACTGGGCCACTAACATTTTCATTGATACCCCCAAGAATTTACAAGGCCCCCAAAACGAAGAATCCCAATTAGGCTCAAACTCACAAGAAATGCTTCATTGAACTCAAAAGAGCAAGGAAATTGCCTCTGAAGCTGATGAACACAGTCAAGCCACTGCAGGAACACTGGACAACGTTCGTTCAGATCGTCTGAGTTCTCCCCATGACCACACCGGTCAGCAAACTTGTGACCAAAATCCAGCCACTCCATTTCCACGAGGACCTGGAAACCCTGCAGGGAAGCAGCCAAGAGACCATTTGTGCTTGTCTATCTAGACTGTGACAGTCCTGAACCTGGTATCACTGACAGTAAACACTTTTAACATCCTCCCACTAAGCCCAACCCCACAGCCAAAGGCTCCGCCCGTGATGGAACAATGCTTAGAGCAATTCCCCAATTACCTCAACTCCATTCCATAATCATCAAAAGGGTACTAAGCCATTTATGTTTTCTTGAATTAATTTATATTTTTAGCCTTTTTCATTCACCATATAAAAGTCACACTTTTTTTCCTAAATTTTTTATTTTTAAATTTGTCTTTCATGTTAGACTTAAAGTCATGTTTGTAAAATCTTTCCCCACCTCAGATTTACACATATTTTAAGGCTCCCACCCAACAGGTGGTTATTTTAGAACAGGGCTCTTTCTCCACAGAACATTCTATGGTGATATGTATACCTACCATAATAAGCATGCCAAGTTCCTTCTATAGAAACCCCACCACAATTTAGCTCAAGGTGAAGGAGCAATGATGTAAAAACAAATTTCACTTTCATTAGACTTAACCACACAAACAAAACTGATCATAAAAGCCTCTGAGGTTTCCCCACTCATCCTGAAATACCAAATCCTACTCCTTGGATGCACCCACCTCTATGGTTCGGTAATAAGGGTCCAATAAAAGCTTAGCCAATGCCACAATCTGGGGTGTGCGGTCCCAACCATCTGAGCAATGCACTAGTACTGGTCGCTGGTCACGATCCACAGCATGCACTACCAGAAGTGCCGATTTCAAAAGCACAGATAGGTGATGGAGCCATTTTGTGCTTTCAAGAGCTGAGAGCCAACTATAAAAATAAAAACAGAAGGGACTAAGAAAATGCTAACTTTTCTTATTTACTTTACTGCATCATGCCAAATACTTGTCAAATTAAAAAGCAACTGCTCAAGACTTTTCCCTCCAAATAAAACACTGCCAAAACAAAGAGAAAAGCTCTTTAATAATAAAACACGTACAACGATGAGGCCCAAGTCCTACTATGCCATACAGGAGAGTCTTAGAAATAGGACAGTCATTAATAGGACCACCTTTTGTTCCAAAAATCTTATGACTAATTTCCCACAGAATATTTAATATTTTTCAGTTAATGGTAGGTATACGTATATATCCAGTAACAGAAAAGTGATTCTTTCTGAAACTTCTGGAGAACATGTGGCCACTTCTGAGTTGTCAAACATAAGATATTCATATTTAATGATCAGCAACTCTGCCCAACAAGCTCTCAAAAAAAAAAGGCAAAGAAAACCAAACATGTCAATATGTTAGCTGGATGACATTCAAGAATGGTACATCGCCTACCACTGAACAAGTCTTAAATGGCTATTGACTAAAACTAGATGAGCCCAAGCTAATAATGTAGGCTCATACAAATTAGTATACTAATGGATATACAGTATTATTAGGCTTAACAGAAACAGGATTCAGCAAAAATCTAGAAGAATATCTTTTCAAAAGGTTTTCAGAAATATCAGATCCTAAGAATTGCCCCTTGAGAGTAATCACAAGCTGTTCACACTTGTCTTTTAACTGTGTTGACAACTTGTTTCTTGTGCCCTGTCATGAATCCACCCACCCACTCTAAAATGTAATCAGATCCATATTAAGACCACAGTCTAGTCCTTCAAACACTGAGTCAGAGGAGGGAATAAATACTTCTGCCAGGGAGCTCTGAGAAAGCTGTTGCCAAGACTAGGTATTAAACCTTGGGGGAATGAGTATGAATTTTTAGAATAGTCCAAGGAAGGAAGTCTTTCCAGGAAAACATAAAAGAACATAGTGCGTAAGCATTGGTTTCATATAGGTTACCTTGGTCTACCAACCAATCTCTGGATCCTCAGAGGATCCACTGTGTCAGGTATAACTGAACCCCAGCACAGGACGTAGCATACAGTGAAGATTCCTCATATTCAAATCATGGGTAACAACTTAATCTCAAGACTTTCTATCTCCTAATAGGTGCCTGAGAAACATATTTTTGCTAGCAGATCAAATGTTTATGCTTATTTCTCAGTCTTGAATGAAACTAAAAGATAGGGCTTAGGAGAACAAATATTAAATTATCTTTTGGCCCCTGGAGAAATGGTAAACAAGAACGAGTGTAAGGTTCCCTTGAACCTGACTGAACTAGTAATACATATACACAGGGTGCCCCAAAAAATGTATACACATTTTAAGAAAGGAAAACACTGTATTAAAACTGTAATACTCAGGGGGATGCCAGGATAGCTCAACAGGTTGAGCACTTGCCTTGCAACCACAAGGTCCAGGAATCGAATCCTGGCCCCAGTCTGTGCAAACCCACATGCTGAACAGCGGCACACAATCGGTAACCACCAGGATAGGATGGTGGGGAAGATTCTTACCTCCCATAAGGGAGGCCCCCAGTTTGGTTCCATCCCATGCGACCCCCCACATCCACCTGTGTGGAATGAAACTCATCAAAAAACTAATGATGTACAACTGTGGAGACTGCTCTGGGTTCTCTGACCTTTTCTCTGCCTCTCTTTCTCATCTTCTCTCAAATAATAAAATAAATCCTTAAAAAAACAAAAACAAACAAAAACTAGAATATACCAAAAACAAAAGATGAATACATCACATTTGACTTCTTCAATTATAAGAGGTGCTCAAAAGTGGTTACCATCAGTGTCCAGACACTTGATTATGGCAATGCATGTCATTTCAATTTACCATGCATCTCAAACTTATCACAAACATGTGCAATTGTTCAGTATGTTGAAGATTCTGTTGCATATTCACACACCTCCACTGTTGTTATATTTCAACAATGTTCTCGAATTTCAAATAACACTTCAAAATGGTATTGCGCTCCTCTAACAACCATTTTCAACCATTTCCTTTGACTGCCCTGCCTGCCTCATGGTGATCACTTGATTAATGCCATCTTTTGAGCAAACGTCATACTACATACACATTGCTACCGTAATTCAACTCAACTTTGAAAAGTAATGCATGGTCTGACAGTTAAGTTCACAAACTCATCCTAGAAAAAGTGCTATATACCTCACTGCTGAATATCACTACAGTCACCTTCAAAGTACTCTTGGGAAGCTATGCACTGACGCCAATGCCTAGATGACCCTTCAAACAATTTTGGAACTCTTTTTCTGTAATAGCCATCAGAGCCATATCATATTACCCTTGATGTCCTGAATGCCATCACAATGTCTTCAATATTTCATCTTTGAGTAAAGAAAAATGTCATTAGAGGCCAGATCAGGTGAGTGGGGGGGCGGGGGACGGTGTGTTCCAATAATTATTTGTTTATTGGCTAAAAATCCCCTCAGATAGTGCCATGTGAACTGGTGCACTGTCATGATGCAAGAGCCATGGGGTGGTGAAAAGTTCAGGTCATTTCCATCTAAGTTTTTCACAGCCTTTTCAGCACTTCCAAATAGTCAACTTAGTTGACTGACTGTCCAATTGGTACACATTTTTTATTTTTAAGATTTATTTATTGTTGTTTTTTTGACAGAGAGAGAGATACAGAGACAGAGACAGAGAGAAGGGGGAGGGCCCAGAACAGTCTCCATAGTTGCACATCATTGGTTTTTCCACATAGTTTCATTCCACAGGTGGG